>NW_006500354.1:198650-215742 GCF_000471905.2 Amborella trichopoda | reverse complement strand
AGAGAGAGAGAGNAGAGAGAGAGAGAGAGAGAGAGGCAAACAAATGGTAACACCTCATGAGAAGGGGTCAGTTTTACAAGAAAAAGGGGTTGTAGGGTGATCACGTAAAAAGGTGGTTACACCTCATTAAAGAAAAAGATGGTGGACCAAAGGTTCACCCTATGGAAATAGATTAGCAAAACTTTTAAGAAATTGGGGTTGTTTTGAAACACTTTTTAAAGCAAAAAACTAACAATCCTCCACCTGTTTCAAATAACAAGACCTATCTTCAAATATATCAGGAAAGACGAATGCACAAGTGAAGGTGTCTTTTGGACTTGAACTTTCACGTAGTGTTATGTGGAACGCTTATCAGGACAGTGAGTGGACACACCTTGAACTATGTCCTTTATTGATAATCCTCCCACATATTGCACATTCTCTTTAAAAAACCGTGGTTTTCTAAAAGGCTTGCTCATTTAAAGTCTCTGCTCTAATTCTGGTTTTTATTAGCGCTCTAGGGAATGCCCAATTCCCAAAGGAAGCGGCCTCCACTTCCACACTCATATAGGTGAATCCATGGAAGATGTCTTGGGCCTTACATCATCTAGGCAAATGGAATCATTAAGAGCGAAGCTCAACCTCTTGATTCATTGCAATAAATAGTACCATAAAATAGAATTTTGTGGTACCCACATTCATCAGACATCACACAAGCGACTTGTTTTTCCCTTGAATCTTGGACTTGGGATCTCCTTATTCTAGGTAGGGTTCCCATCGCCCTGTGGCATTATATGTCTGGGCTCAATCCCATCCCTCTAGTTTTTTTCCAGACTTGGTACCTTGCAAGGGCTTTTATTAATATTCTTCGCAGTCCTGGGTAAAACAGATATAGAGTACTACTATGACTCCATCTCAAGCATAAGTCTCAACTGATTGTGCATCAAGTGAGTATAACTGGATTTGCCAAAATAAATCCCAAACCATTTACTTGGTATACAAAAGCTTCACAGTCACACAATATAAGACTGTAGGCATAGCCTTGAACAAGTGGTACGTCTACTATCAAGTCCTTAGCCACTTGGCCTCCTCACAATGGGTTCCAAGGCAAGTTTCTCCAATCTTTTGGAGATACAATTTTTCCTCTTGGAATCCAAAAAATACAGCCCCACCACAAGTGGGGATGCATCTGATAGTCATAGATTAATACGAATCCAAAAATCTCTATACTTCCTTTCAAAAATCTTATGACCCTACAGATCGCATCCCAATGCTCTTAACTTGGGTTACTGGTATAACTATCTAGTTGACTCACAACAAAGAGTCACCATGAATCTCATACAAAACATGCTTATAAAGGCGTAAATCTGAGACTTAACAAAAAATATCTCCTGATTTTGGGGGTATAATACAAATTTAAAAGCAAGGACCTCACCAGTTGTGAAATAAATCAAATGTCCCTTTGCCAATTACCTTGGCGGAGATGGGGTAGTCATTTTATAGGACAATGTCACCCCCACCATTCCAAAGGTCCCAAAAACAAGGTTAAATTTTGAAAACATGTCTGGAGACGCTCAAGTCCATCCCCTACTATAAAGTCATTGGAGATCATAATATAATATGTTCATCGATCACCTTGGCCTAAATCCTTTGCTTCTTTCGAAGATTGTAGAAATTCTGTGTGTAACCGGATCAACCATAGAATCAACGAATACACATAGCTAGCAGGCAGACCCCATTGGTCTGAACGTTATACACCTTTCAATTTTCTAAGAAATTGGAACCTCTGCTGCCATCTTAAATGATATGCATCATCAGTACTGATCTAACCTTACAAAATCCCGGGTTATTACTTTTAGCGAACTTCCAACAGTCATCTCGTGGATCAATTCTTCAAAATTGATATGCTGAGAGACGATGGGTAACCTGATAGACGAATGTTTGCTTGACTGACGGTTGATAGCCTCAATAACTGTCGATGGCCTGAATGACGATCGATAGCTTGATTGACAGTCGATGGCCTAACTTATAGTCGATAGCCTTACTGACGGTCGATAAGCCTGATAGACGCTCAATAAGCCCGACTGCCACTTGATGAGCCTTACTTATGCTTGATGCGCCTGACAAATGCTCCATAAGCCTTACTTACGCTTGATGAGCCTTATCACTATCTCAAATCCCAGGAAAATTTGGTAGCACCTCCCCTAATCCTAGAGAAAATTTGGCAGCACCTCCCCTAGTCCGGGATAGTGCCAGAAAAATACCAGAATACTCTTAATACAAGTCGGACTCCTGTAGGAATCAGAGCACGTTTCAGAGGTTGTATCTGGAAACCGACACACTCCTAGTACCAGTCGGACTCCTGTAGGAATCGGAGTAGGAGTCGGATGTCATACAAAGCATCAGTGCAAATCCAAAATCTGGCCTTACACAATCCTTGTTTGTATATTTTAACAAGTCATCAAAAGACATCACCAAGTTTAACACTTCAAAATTGTTGGTTAATTGGTGTCTCATTGCGGTTTACAAAACATCATAGTGGATATGAACTCCCAAAAATGGGACCCAGAAACAAGGGATCTGGAGGCATGAGATACTCTCGCCTTCTTCGAAGTGTTAAACGCCCCCGTCTCGGTAAAATTTCGAGGTGCAAACGGGTCTCAGTGAGTACACTCCCAGGATACAACTGGATTGGAAAATAATTCTTGAGTCCCTCAGTTGCACACTCATGAGATCCGTACAAAACCACAGTCACTAAAATACTGATATGTCTTTCCAATTGTTACGATACCACAAACATCAATTGGAAACATACATCTCTCACTACAAAAATTATCATCTAATCGATACAATTCAAACATCGATTAGGATGACAAACTTCTTACTCTCATTACAAAGCATATCATCCAATCGGTACATTACAATAAAACATCAATTGGGAACATCTTCTCTCACACAAAAAATTAGTCTTCCAATCGGTAAAATGGCAAGAATTTAACATCGATTGAGAAATAGAAGCAGATCATCCTACACCTTAAAATAAATCATTGGTAACAGTACTTATTACCTGAAAATCGCGTGAGGCTAGTGCTACTTATGAGAGAGAGAGATAAAAAACCCATAACGAGAGAGAGCGCTTAGCTTACTGCTTTGCTTCCTGTAATTGACAGGATGCTCTGAAGTAACCCCGTAGGGAGAGCTCTCTGTTGCTTGTGTTCAACAGGTTAGTGGGAGCGTTCGCTTAAAAGAGAGAGAGAGGCAAATAAATTGTAACACCTCATGAGAAGGTGTCAATTTTACAAGAAAGGGTTGTAAGGTGACCACGTAAAAAGGTGGTTACACCTCATTAAAGAAAAAGATGGTGGACCAAAGGCCCACCCTATGGAATTTGATTAGCAAAACTTTTAAGAAATTGGGGTTGTTTTGAAACACTTTTTAAAGCAAAAAGCTGGCATATGGGAGCACCTCAGAGCCGTGGCACAAAAAAACAACTAATTAGGAATTCTAGTGGCTGCAGTTGATGGAAAAGGAGTTATTAGTTAAAGAGATATGGAGCAACTCACTAGTCGGACTATTGAGTGACATTAGATAAGTGACGATCAAGCGCTATTGTGGGTGAGAAGAATTAGCAGTATTAAGTAGAGCTCATTTGCTGGTGAATCAAGATTATAAATTTTCGAAGTTCTTGTTTGCCCAAAAGCTAAGAGTGGCTGCTTTGACGATGTAGCATGGGCAGAACATACACATCAAAGCACTCACTTTAGAGTGCTAATGAGTGCTTTGACGGGGAGGCTTGCTCATCACTCATTCGAATTCTTAGTCGAGGGGCAGCTTCCAGAAGTTGAATAACATAAATGCTAAAAGACGTCTAGCCCAACTACAGCTGCTAGATGAGAGGAGATTGAAAGAGGTGCATCGTGCATCATGCTCAAGCGTATCAATGCCGGATTTCATGATTCTACGAGAAGTTGTTAGAATGCTGATTCCAGGAAGTTGACCTAAAGAATTTCTTCCCCTGTCCCACTTGGGAAGTTCGGACTACAAGGGCCTTCCAAGCCTATAGCATGAAGATAGCTTTACAGCGATACTTGATGCACCTTCTTTTGGTGGCTGACTGAATGTTTTCTAATTAATAACTAAAACCAGATGATCACCTCCAATTTTCAATGTTACAACACCCAAATGGGCGAGTAGGGACTAGTTCGAAGTCCAAAGAATCCAGTAACTGCCTTGTCTTGATGGGAGGAGGCCCTTTGAATTTAATATTCACCTTTCCACGATATGTTCTGCATTCCAGTGTCAAACTATTAGCAAGGTTCGCAGCAGCAAAAAGCCCCAGGCTCAGCATCACCAAAGTTCCTCATAAGCCGGAGAGCGGGGCTGAAAGGGATGCCTTTCTAAGCTAAGGAAGATATACTATTGACTATATTGTCTGCTAGGGCAGTCGTGTAGACACTAAAGCTAACACTGGAATGACACTCCTTACCACAGTTCCTGAGGAAGATGGAACCACCTACCTCAGGGGTGTGCTAAGTGTTTGAGGAATAGTCGAAGAGGGTTATCTCCTATCGCCAACATTGATTTAGAAAGAGAGGAATGGCTAAAATAAGCTATGCGGGTCCTTAGACTTAAGATGGACCAAGCTACTTAAGGATGTAACCTCAATTGACATATCTACTGTCAAATACGGGGTAGGGAGTGAATTGCAAGTATGGAGGCCCCTTTCTTGAACAAACCTGCTGGAGTCACTGTATAGACCGAGACACGGCAAAGAGCCAGTGATTCCTGCTCTATAATTCCCCCTAAAATGGAAATTAAATATCTATTGTGACTGCTTTTATTCAGGTTGTATGATCCTCCTAAAATGGAGAATCAATACATTTCATAATTCCCTAATTTTTTAGTTTTGGGGGAGTTGGGAAGCATCATACTATCCAACTAAAAGGGAAAGCAAAGTTCTGTGTCTAGCCGTCAAATTTTTTAGTGTTAAATTCTGTAGTTTTGAATGATAAAAGAGAGAAGGATAAGGAAAGAAGAAGAGGAGGATGAGGGGGAGCGGGGGTGGGTGGGGGACCGAAGCTCTTTGTTTCATGCTCCAACCTTGGAACCCTAAAATCAATAAAAACAATAGGAATGGGTCTGTAATACCGCAACTCTTTGCAACATTTGGTTCTTGGGTATTTGTTTTAATTTATCGTCTCATCTTATTTATGTTATTTTCCTTTTAAAAACTTAATACTCTATCTACGGATTTCCTTTCCATGATCCACTTATTTCTTTCTTGATCTAGGAAATTTTTTCTGATATCAGTGGAAGTATTTTTTTCCTCAATGTCCCAAAAAAACCATTTTGAGGCTATTTTCATAAAAACTTATAGAGGCTTTAGTCATGTCAAGATGTTTTGCCTTTCTTTCAGATTTTCCTCTTTTTTACTGTTTTTGCTTTTTTTTTTTTTCATTTTCATCACGGATGTGGTGAAAGACTTGTGCTGACTTGGGACTTGGTGAACTTACTTGCCCCTGGCACATGCCAGTTTCTAGAGTGAGTCCCAGTTGTTGAACACTGTCCACAACTGAATCAGGGACTGAGTTTGACTTTTGGAACATTGGTTTAAACACTCCAGTGCGGTGACGCTCACCTTGTCCTAAACTGAATCTACAAAAGAACAATTTTCAGTGCAATTTTTTGAAGAAAGTTAATGAAAACCTCAGGTAATTTTACTGCTGTGAACCTGCTGGGTACTCCTGTTCCTTGTCATGGACTCTGTGATTCTATTCATTTTGTGGTCAAAATCTGTCAAAAAATTCAAAATATTCCCATTCTCACATGAATCAAATTCGAGACACACCTGGCTACATTCCTAGAACTGTCAGCTGGTGTGTTAGAATTGCTGGCAAGACTGTTAGATAATTGCTGGTGTCAGATATGCCTAACATGTCTGGCGCATGTGTCTTTGTTGCCATGCTGATAAGGTCACAAACATAAGAGTTTCAAGAGATAGTGTTGTATCCTTTGTTTCAATTTTGCATTCACTGAGTAATAATTGTATTATTTTTGTCCCATTGGACCAACTGTTCCCAGTTTATGATGCATTACTTTTGGGACATCCCATGGAGAGGTTGGGATAACTTCCTTCTAGTATGTTGACCCTTTGGATACATTGACACTGAAATGCAGAAAACATGGACTCTTGTTCTCCAGTATGTATGCAACTCTTGTAAAATATGTGGTGCGAATTTATGAAGGAGAGATATAAAAGTACAAACTAGAGGGAATACAATGTTCCATTACAAAGGCTTCCCTTGTAACTAGCGAGATCGAGACCTAATAGACATTGTCTCAATCTCTTTTACAGTGGGAGAAAGTGGCGAGCTAGTTATCCTGTAAGTGGGAAACTTGTCATCTAGCAAACTCCCTGATTCTTTTTTGGTCTTTTGGAGTTACATGAATGGATCAGGAGCATAATAATGTTAGTTATATGGAGGAAAGTGCTACATATTAAGTGGCTGAAGCTGAATTCATGTGTTCTTTTGGAGTTCTAGATTCTTTGGGATGGACAGATATGTCTGAATTGCTGATGTCAATATTTTTTTTATTGGCTATCATTATCCTAGAGGCCATTTTTGGCTTCCCATCTCATATAAGCTTCTGGACTTTTTCTTTTGATGCTAGAGGAGGGGAAAGTTATACAAAACAAACGATGCTTTGAATTATAAAAGCACAAGGCTTGGGTAGTGACACATCAGGAAGTTGCAGTTTGGCGCCGGATGTTATTCGATTTTGTCTTCGGAGGTGGCTCTCTAATTTGTGTCTTGCATGGCGTGCTGGATTGTATGTATTATCGTTCACGATAAGTATCGATATTTTCAAATGAAACACAAGGCTGTTTTAATGGAATTGAAAATAATAAAGACATTTTCATGGTTGTGTGACTAAAATGTTTTTCTGCTGATCATTCTGCAGATCTATGCTGTTGTTATCTCTCTCTCCATAACAATTATTAGATAATGAGTTTTTGCTACTATCAGCTAATGGAATGATGTCTACTATCAGCATGTAAATGCAATGAAGCTGTGTATGTTGTTGTAGTTATATTTTATATTGTGATGTCGATATCTGGCGACTCTTGTTTTCTTTATTTACAGTATTCTTCTCCTTCTCTGTTTTTGTACCATTAAGAAATATAACACTTGTTAACTTAGGTTTTCTTCCTAGCCGTGGAGGCTCAGGAAAAAAATGTTTTCATTTTGAATAATAATTTTGTTTCTATTTTATTATTTATTTCTCCCTTTGTACTAGTAGCAATAGAGTATTCCATTTTGTATTTTGTTGTTCCCATGTCCTCTTTTAACTTAATTGTTCATTGGCTGACTTAAGTTTATGCTCATAACATAGGCTTCAAAGCGTGCCCATTCAGAAATAACGGACTCATTTGGTCAAGGATTAGGTCCAGTGAAAAGTGCACGTAAAGGAAATGAGTCAACAGCCCAAACCTTAGCTGCTGGGGATGGTGGATCTATTACCGATGTTTACAGTTCTATTGATGCACATGCTATTTCAACTGCAGGTGCAGTAAAAGATAGAATTGTGAATCCTTGGGATTGGGGTGATGATGACAGAGGTGTGGGAATGGACATTCAAACACTTCTTGCAGAGTATGGTGATCTTGGAGACTTGTTTGTTAATGATGTTTTGGACTTTGGCGAGGTATTTTCTTTGCAGATGCCCTGCATATCATTTACATTCTCAGATTCAGTTTGGTTTATGCTTCTTGGTTTTTGAATCAAAAGTTTCTTAAGTCTCCTAGCAAACCACATTGATGTACTAAATGAGATGCTGTGGTGTGTTCTGCTACTGATATCATTGATTATTTAGAGATTTTTCTACTTGTCCTTTTGTTGTTCTCAAAAAGCTGACTTTTTTGAGGTTGCTTTTGTTCTTGAAAATTATCACTTAAAAGTTGTCTAATATGAAATATGTGCTGCTTTCACCTTATGAGATAAGGTATTCTAATTGACTTAAATTTTCGCTTTGCCATTGATATATCTGCATAAGGATGAATTTAGTTTATATTGTGGTTAATGTTACTGAGCTGTTCAGCTTATCTCACTGTTACCTTATACTTGACATCCTATGCCTACACTCCATTTGTGACCAATCACAAACAATTCTTTACCCTTGCGGTATTGTTAGACTTTTCTCAGTGGATTTGGGTTATGAAGGATGACTCCATTTCACATGGAATTTTTTTTTTGTTCTGCTTAACACGAGTGTTTTAGATGACATATTCTAATTATGGGTGCATATTCTTTTGCAATACATACTGGAAAGTTCCAGCATTATTGCTTCTTCTGATATACAATTCTACAATCGACGGTTAGTAAAGGATAATTTGCGAAATTTTCAAGTAAGATTTCTGATTTGCTGTTGTTGTAGACAGAAATATGGTTTAACCCCTTACCTGGGCAAATCATAATTATCATTCATAATCATGTGAAACTCACATCAGATTTTAAAATTGTCACTGCTAGATTTTATTTCAAATAGAGACCCTGTCACAGTTCAAGTGAAAGTGTTTTTGTCATCCTTTGATGATGCAGATAGTCGGCTTTTACCAACTGCAAAACCTGAAAATGCTGATTGACGTATGCATTAATGCGGGGATTAACCTTCTCTTCCTTTTTCTCTAGAAAGTCTTAAACCCTTTCGGAAGTTTCACCTTCTCAAAATATAAATGGAAAACATAAAATCATTGCTGAATTTCACTTTGGTGAAGTTTTTGTAGCGGTATTTTTTAGTATTCTCTTGAGCTGTTGCAATATTGGCTCTTGTCACTTTGATGCCATTTGTTTCTAGATTTCTCTCTTTGATTTCATGCAAACTGGCACTAATCTGACCTAATTTGAATGAATTTAACTTAGTTGACGTACTAGTTATTTCCTCTGATTGATCTGGGTACAAATATGCTGATTATCTCTGTTCAGTATGGTGTCTCAGTTCAGTATGGTGGCATCAGACAATGAACTCAATTGATTGATTTATTTATTTTTTCCTTTTCTCTGGGAAGGTTAAACTCCGTTGATGTTAAATCTGATTTCTTGCTCATGTGGAATTGACTATATTTGCATTATGAGTACCACGAATATAATTTATTTTGGTGAATTAAAAGAAATGTTTGGGGAGGTCATCAAACCTCTGTAACAAAGAATCTCATCAAGAAGACTTGATGGCTAATGGATAATAGTGCTTGTTTTTTCTTTTCTGCACCCCGCCCCCCTTCAGTGGAGCTGATGGATAATATAGTTCTAACTCCCCTACTATTATTTCCATAATTCAGTTTTTGCATTTTTCAATTGGTGATAGTGATTTTTTTTAATTGTTGATAGTGAGATTATGGTAGCTGTAGATTCATCATCCCCTTATTTCTGAAATTAATCTATCCCGCTTCTTGTGAAGCCCCCAGGCACTGCAGAATCTCAGGCCCTTATGTTTCCAGTTGCCGATCCTGGAGATATTGCTGGTACCCCTGGTACAGGTGGCCTAGATGTATCAGATCAAATGCTTCTGCCAGTGCTAGACTTTTCATCTCTTGAGGGCTTCAATCAACCACCTACTGCTGTCAAGGACGATGCTACTAGCCGAGTTCATGAGCCCATGAATGAAATCCAGTCATCTGGGGCAGTCAGCATATCTTCTGGACATTCAGCTGGGGAGCTAGATTTATTGTCAAAAGCGGAAGCCATGTTGATATTTGCTCCAGAATATATGGCTGTTGAATCTCCCTCATCTACCATGTCTTCTGCTACTTCTACAGGATATCATTACTGTCCAAATTCTGGAAAAGTTGATAGTTATCAGAAAAACTCTGCTGTTTATTCGTATGGGGCCACACCACCACCTTCTCCTCTCATGGGTTCTTCAGATCAAATTGCAGACACCCCTGGCAAAGTAAATGATGGTTTGACAAAGCGTGACCTGCTCCTCGAGTTAAGAAAGTATTACATGGTTGTTCAGAATGTGGATCAATCTGGGAAGAGATTGCCTCTTGGTAACAATGGTATTGTTTCGTCTAAAGGGGAGACAGCATTTTCTGCTTCAGGATTTGGTTCATCAAGCATGATGACATCTCTCCATGCAAGGAAAACTGAATATGAATCTGGGGCATTCTGCTTCCTGTTTCCTTTGAGGACTGTGCTGGCAACAGATGTTGAATGCCTTATTCTTCAGGCTGCTATGTGCAGGATAAGGCATGTAGTGTTGTCTGGCAGCGACGGGGTACCACTCGGACTCAACCGGGCAATTGCTCTTTCAGTCTTTGATCAGGTTCTTAGTGACGCAAGTGTCTTGTCAGGTAAGATATCTGGAAATCTTGAACCAAAGAAGAAAGAGTCTATACCAGTAAGAATAGCTGGCGATATTGAAGGAGGATTGCTTGATGGAAGCCGAAGTGCACCAGTGGGTGTTTGGCGTTCAGTTGGAGTTCCACAAGGCTCAAAGTCGCCAAGTGCACCAAAATTTGACAGCTCTTCTCTTCCGATCAATGCTTATGAAGAAGATGGTGCTAGCTTTTATGGACAGAAACAACCTCTTCAGGAGCTGCTTGATGCAATGGGGTTGTTGGTGCAGCAAGCTACTGCATTCGTGGATCTATCGCTTGATGCAGATTATGGGGATGGGCCCTTTGGATGGCTTGCATTCGAGGAACAGCGGAGGCGTGGATTTTCATGTGGGCCTTCTATGGTTCATGCAGGATGTGGGGGTGTTTTAGCTGCTTGCCATTCTCTAGACATCGCTGGCGTGGAGCTATTTGATCCACTCTCTGCAGATGTAAGTTACATCTAGTTCTTCCATGTGTGCATCTAATGCTGATGTGTGTTTTCGTCATGCAGGAGCTGGATTGTGTTTTCTTTGCATACAGAACTGCTTGTTTTCTCCTGCATTGACTGGCCAATGGTGCCATGATTAACTTTGTTGGGAAAAGTCAATGTCTAACATGTCTTGTATTCACTTTTCACTGTAGTCACATCTTGGCTGCTTCAATAGTGTTCGTTTTTCTTTTTTGCATTAAGAATGTGAAGCGTAAGGTTGAAGGTGCCTATTAGCAAATAATTATGGGTCCCAAAATTATAACTTATGAGGTGCAGTCATACTGCTAATGTTTCTAATGGGTAATGCAAGTATTCATCTATACCGAATGGTTAGCTGTGATATTTAAACTCAAGATGTGGTGTTGCAACTGTCAACATGATAGCTATTCAAGGCCAGTTCACAATTCCCTTCCTAGTGATGTTGTTATTTGTACACCCTGGTTAAGTATTTCCTTATGATATATCTATGAGATATGCTGAGTGTAAATTGAGAAAACTTGAAGAAACATCTGCGTGAAACTGCAACGTGGTGTATACACAATACTGTTGTAGAATGGGACACATACACTAATTAATTTCACATATTGACATCTCCTCGATAGGCGATAAGACGAGAGGAAGTAGACTTAGGTGGCTGGCCATATGCACTGCAGACCTAGTACAACACTTGTTAAGAGGTGTGAGTTGGTTCAAGTGGAAGGCTCAAAATGGGCAAGGGGTAGGCGCAAAAGGGCATGGTTGGAAGTGGTGAGAAAAGATATAGGAGCTTATGACCTCATTGAAGGTATGGCCCATGATAGAGCAGAGTGGCAGACTAGGATTTGGATAGCCGATCCCAAATAGTTGGGAAAAGGTTCTGATGATGATGATGACATCTGCTCAATATTCCTATTTTCTTTTTCATAGTCTAATTGAAAATTTTACTGTTATAAAAATTAAATTAAATCTCAAAGGAAATAAACATTGATATATGTTTTATTACACAAATTGTATCCACTCTAATACGTTTCTTCATTCAAACCGTATTGGTGTTCATGCAAGGTAGGAACACGGGAGGGATTCCGTACTTCTTTCCTATGTTTGTTCTTAAATTTAGAGTGGTACTTCTGGAATATGTGTACTTTTTTGTGTTTGTGTAATTAACTTCAATGGCAATCAGAAACCCTTTGTAATTGTACGCAGCCATAAAGTGGATGTACTGTCGTGATGAAAGATGATCTTTCTCCATAGTTCTTCTCCTGCTGCTTGGTTTTTGTTTTGTTGTCTATGTGAAACCGGGACACTTGCTTGTTTGTGAAAGCTGAGATCGAGAGGAGGCCTGTGCATCAGGCACCTTAGTGACTCAGATAAGGGCTTTCTGCTTAATTGAAATTGATAATGTCAGCAGATCAAGGTTCTCTTTGGCAAAAGTTGGGTGCAAATATGGGGAGGCTCCTTGTGTTTGCATCCGAGAACTTGGGTTAGGTATGACAGGGTGTATGCTACATCCAGGGCAATCTAGTTCATCGCTTTAACTTTTAGGGAGGATATTAGCTTTACAGTTGGGGAGGGGATTAGTGTTGGTTCCTTGCAGATATGTGGTGTGGTATTCGGGATTGCTTAGATCTTGTGATATATTACCCCATCTGCTTATGCCGCATTCAGTGACTGTTATGATCTTGTTGGAGGGAATTATTTGGCACACGTCTTTGAGGAATGTTTTTGGAGACGTTGTTTGTTCAGTGGTGTCATCTCATTGAGTGTTGGTTTAAGTTAGATTCCGTCCACCGCTTTCCCTGCCCTACTGTCAGATTCATCAATACCTTTTGATCATTCCGTTAGGTCTCCCTGGCCTAGCGAGGTTTCTTTCTCTTCCAGAAGGGTGTCGATTACCCATACTCGTCCGCAGATTGAATATTAGAACATAGGTGTGCTAATCTGGCTCGGGATGGAAGGAAGGATCAGATTCTTGCATGATCAAAACCGAGCCTATCTTCATCCCTCTGAATATTGCGAAAATGTTAGTTAGGAAATGATACATTTGTTTGGGTGGGGAAATTATTGGGGTATTGCTAGAGTGGCTTATGGTCTTTTGCGGTGTCTTACTATTCATATTTGGTTTGCGCTTTTTCCTCTTAAGGTCCAAGCCTTCAGTTAGCTTGCTATCCATGATCAGTTGCTAACTAGTTAATGCTCAAGATGGTTGTCTTCTCTGGAAGATGTATTTGTTCGCCATTTTTCGGGGCATAAGTGGAAAAGTGATTCTTAAATGTGTATTATTTTTGTTCTATAGTGCACAATTGGATCTGTTAGACTTGGGTTGTACCACTTGATCTTAGAATGTCTTGACCTTTATCGTAGTTAGCTCGTGATGAATGTTGATTCACAAGTCCTTTAGGCAAACTAGATCAATGACCTGTTTGTCCTCTCCCTTGTTTGGCTTCTCGAAGTTTATATTTAGTCAGGGGAATCCAGAGCCCCCTCATATATCAGGGATCTTTTAAAAGATTGGTCTGGGATGACTCTTGTCCAACCCCTCCAGACCAATCAGTCAGTGGGATTTGATAGATGCCCGAGACCTATACTTAACTGGCCTCTTGATTTTGCTGAGTTCTGCCTTGGGGCTGTATTGGTTGTAGGGGACTCCCTTAAAACATTATCCAGTAGGCTAGATGTAATTCGGCTGGAATGGGGAGGCTGATCATTGTGACAGTAGTTCTGTATTCAGAGGAAGGGGTTCCATTTCTTTCTACAGCATCACTTGGGGCTAACTCAAAGCTGACTCTTGGCATGTGAAGAAGTTGTTTACTGATGTCAGTGATAATTTGATTCATGTCTGAGAATTTGGATGCCTCCAAGCCAGTTGACTCCCTTATAATTTTAATTTTCGACCAGATTTAGGGGTTGGAAAAGAACATTGACTTGTATCCTTGATTATTGGATCAACTGATTTATGTTACTTTTAGTCAACATGACACATTAGGTATGTGGTATGGCATACCAGCATGCAGTCACCAGCAGTGCTACATAACACCTTGTTGCTTGATTTCATGTGTCAAACACACGACATAGTGACACACCCTGGCCCTGACACTTTGTGAGCCTTTTGACGCATGACCAGTACATGTCAGCAGTGCCTAAGCTCTGATATGACATGTCAACACGCCATCTCTAATGTACCTGAATATGACATGCCCATCTTGTCCCTTATGTTGGAAAAAGGAATGTGGGTTTTCGGATTTAAACCCACAATCTGGTATTAGGTATGGGTGATGAAAAAAGTGGCTATGTAGAATTCAAGGCAATAATAATAAAAAAAATTCTCTCCTTTTTTAATTAATAATTCTGAATTCTACTTACAAGCCACAATACACTGCTGTAAATAAGAAAACACAATAAACACAATCAAGGAATGGAAAACAAACTTCTGCTAACAATTTAAGTACAAAAAATGTTCCTAAAAATTCAGAATAAATATGCAAATGTGATTGAAAAATATAACAAACAGCTAGGAAGACTTGCTTGAGTGTGCCTGCGGTCACCTCTATAGGACTTTTAGTACTCCCAAACCTGATTTCCTGACCATGGCGCACTCCAATCCTATTGGCTTAGCTGAATTTTCTAAGCCGGAAAGCTTCTATAGGCGATACCTCACAAACTAGGGTTTCTTACGAGAGCATAACGCTGTTAGGATTTTTAACCCTTTTTAGAAACACTTAGGGCATGCCACAGATGCATCCCTACTGATTATGGTTGGGTGTGCCTCCCTCTACAAACCCTAACTAGGTGGGTGCGAGCCACCCTTTGTTCTTTATGGGGGTGGCGTGCCACCTAGAGAGAGAGAGAGAAGATAGAACTACAAAGTTGAGAGAGAGAGAGAGAGGCTAGGAAATTGTGTCGTGAAAGAGAGGGGGTTCATCACCTTATGTAGGCCTTAAGGACCCCTTATGTATGCATTTCCAATTATGACTCACCATTACCAATAGGATTTTGGGAAATCTGTGAGGTGAGAGAGAAAAACATCCGAGTCATCCATCCCTTGAATCAACCATCATGATTTAGGGAGGAATATTAAACACCTTATCCCCGAATCTTTGACCCATATTCACTTCTAGTCAAACTAAGTAAGACTAATCTAGAGAACCTTCTAGAACTTCCTTTATCTTAAACAAAATTGTAGGAAGTCAAAAAGATAAAAATTTAGTCCAAACAAAATATTTACAACTCCTAGAAATAAGGACAACCTTTTTCAAAAAAGATTATCTTAACTAACTTAATAGAACACGTTTTTATAAGATAAGAAATAAAATAGAGAGAGAGGGCGTGCTACCTCATGAGTAAGGTGTGGCCCCCCCATAGGCTCCACGCCCAACCCATGTGGTGTGGCACACATGGGTTTGGATCCAAGGACCCCTCATTTGCCTGCCCCCCCTACACAATTTGAATTTCAGAAATACCCTTTTCAAGGAATTTACTGCTGAAATTGATTTTAAAAATTCTAAAAAATTTCTTAAATTCACATGAACATTTCTCGCACTGAAAATAAAATATTTAAAGTTGGTTGGTAATGATGGTTCAAGATAAGTGAATGCCAGGGCACTCCATAATTGGGTAATCGTGATTCTCAACTATCTTCTCAAACCGAATCAACGAGAATCATGACCCACAATCTCTTGCAGGGGCACATGATTGGCTCGTCAATGTGGTCAATAAATAGTGGAAACACAATTATGAAATGTGGATTATGGGTCTCCCCTCCCCCTCTTTAAGAGCAAGTCAAGCACATATCACTATAGTGCAAGGCAGTGTTTAAAAATTACCGAGTCGGTACGGAATCGGTCATCCCGTGTCGATTCTTTTGTAAAATCGGGAATCGCTCGGTTCTAGAGAAGAACCGATGATTCTGTACATTGAATCGTCGGATGACGTCATGACTTGCTTGGTTCTGTGCACGCGCATGACGTCATGAGTCACAAGGGGCATTTTTGTAATTTTTCGAGTTACAATGGGCACCCATTGTCAAACACACGTGTTCCATCACAAACCTACACTGCTACGTGCGTTTCGCGGGCGACTGGCTTTGGTAGCAGAAGACTATTTATCCTTACCAAATTTGTTTTGGGGGTTCGATGTGGGACAATTACCCCAAGGTAATAGCTCAGAAAGAAATATGATATAATTATTAAGTGACCTCTTTGTATCACAACTCAACGTTTGATGTGGTGGTTAGTGCACTGTTTTAGTGCAATGGACGTCGCGGGATCAATTCCTGCTTAGGTGCCATCGTTCCTTTACAAACAAATAAATTTTTCCTTTTTACAAAATAAATTTTTTTTTACAAAAAAATAAAAGTTTTTTGTAAAAAAAATATATTTCTTGTAAAAATACAAATATTAGGTTCTTGCCAAAAAAAAGGTAATGCAACAATTTTTTTTTTCTTGTCAAAATATAAACGCTTATTGTAAAAAAAATATAAGGTTCTTGTAAAAAAAAAAAAAAAGTAATACAACAAAATTTCTTTTTCTTGTCAAACAATAAAAGTTTATTGTAAAAAAATATAAGGTTCTTGTAAAAAAAAAAAAAGAGGTTATACAACAAGTATTTCTTGTAAAAAAAAAATAGGTTCTTGTTTAAAAAAAAAAAAAAGTAATACAACAATCATTTCTTGTAAAAAATAAATAAAAAGTTATTGTCATAAGAAAGAAAAGGTTTTTGTCAAAAAAAAAAAAGATCAAAGGTAATACAACAAGTATTTTATTGTAAAAAAGTAAGAGGTCGGATTTGTTATTATTTGTATAATAAAATAATTATAAAATGTAAACCAACAAGTTCAATTTCAGCATATAATGTTCTCCACCAATTCGAGATTTTGGTGGCCATTTTTTATCGATTTGAACCATTCTTTATTGTAGTCCATGTATGATTATATCAGTAGTTTAAAAAATGGATCGGTGGCCCGGATCGGGCACCCAAAAACCCATCCGGATTGGTGAATCGACGATCCGGATTGGGAATCGACCGAATCAATTGGATTAAGTTTTAAAAAAATCATTAAAACTCATTATAAATGTGGTTTTTTAGGAATCCAATAAGAAATCGAGGTACTACATTATTAATTTTCATTTTTTCATCAATATGTGAATATTGAGATGTTTTTTCTCTGTATGAACTTATTTTGACTATTAAATTTACATCACACAAAAGAAAAATCATAGAATTATCATGGATGAAATATATAATCATAGATGGACTATAATAAAGAATAG
>NW_006500354.1:142246-193262 GCF_000471905.2 Amborella trichopoda | reverse complement strand
TTTTTTCTCTCTCTTCATATTTTCAAGGCAATGAAATTGAAGGCCTCTTTTGCTCCTTTCTCTTTCTTTCTCTTCATATTTTCAAGGCAATGAAATTGAAGGAATTCAGAGGATCTACAAGGGAAAGTGGATCTACTTGTACAGTGTGCGAGAAATGTCCAATTTCTCAATTAGTAGTGAGAGAGAGAATGAAATTTCGATCTTGTTCTTTTGTTCAATTTCTGCAGATCAAAAGCAAAAATTCAATCCTGCTGTTTTGTTCCTTCTGTGTGTCAGAGAGAGAAAACTTTCAATCCTGTTATTGAATGCTTGTCCCTACTGCCCATGAATGCAGAGAGAGAGAGAGAGGCGAGAGGGACAGAGTTTAGAGAGAAAGAGGGAGAGACTGATTTTAGAGAGAGAGGGGCGAGAGAAGAGAGAGAGAGGGGCGAGAGAGACGGAGTTTAGAGAGAGAGAGAGGGAGAAACTGAGTTTAGAGAGAGAGGAGGTAGGTAGTTAGGTTTTGAGGCAAGCGAGTCATTTCATAAGTTGTTGAGGTCAATTATACATGGTCAAATGAGTTTAAGGGATTGTAAGATAGAAACGATGGAGACTTTTTGCTTACAAGTAATATTTTCAATTCTTGGGTCTCATGGGATATAGAAGTTAAAAATAAGGGATAAGGGGATATTTTCCCTTTTTTTTTTTGGTGCCGTCAATGCCATATTGAGACCCTCTAATCAATTCCAGTGATGTAAAATTTTCTTTAGTAATACTATGAGGCAGGACCAGCAAAACTAAGGCTTACATATGTTTATATGTATGTGTGTGTGTACTGGAAAAATATCAGGTTCGTCCATGGGCTAACACTATAGAAAACATCCATAGGTTAACCCCATTTGTTTGCACACATCCTCTTTACCTAAGTGAATATTTCAAATTTAAAAAAGCTCTAGAACGCGATTTTCTTTGCAGAGTGAAATCGAATTAATGTCAGCTATCTATTTGGTTCATCATTAGATCTTGGGTTAGATCTGCTAAAAGAATTGTACTTTTTAATGTTGTTCATCTAGTGTTTTTAAGACTATCCCTAAAATTTAGGCTCAAACAAATTTTGGGACAGTTTACAATGAAGGCCAAAATTTTTTAGCATTTAACTTTGTTCCCATTTTGGTTTGAGAGTACAACTTTTAAGCTACCCAAAGCACAAAAATATTAGGTGTTTGGGAGGTTTAAAGTCTGCCTTTCAATCTTCGGCAATTGGAGAGTTGGACACCCCAAACCCCCAAGCACTTAGGTTTTTTTTTTTTTGTGTCAGAATGATTATTCTAAAGTTGGACTCGAACCACTCAAATGCTTTGTTTTTTTGTATGTTTAAAGTGGTTCTAAAGTAGGACTTCGAACCACCCAAACACTTTGTTTTTTTGTGTTTTGGGCAGTTAAAGTGGGACTTTTGAACTGTCCCAAATATATTGAGTGTGTGTGTGTGTGTGGAAAAGGCTCCCAAAGCTACGGTTTCGGATGAAACATATTCCCTCTAAAGCTGAACCTGAAATAGAATACTGGGCCCTTTTCTGGAAGGTGAATGTTCATCAAGATATGAGTGAAAAGGAAGAAATCTAGTGTTTGAGGGCCAGTCTAAATGGCTTACAGTACACTTTTGGTTAAGAGGTTATTCAGATTGAACAAAGTAGGCTAAAAGTACTCCGTCAGTGTGGTTCATTTACCATGTCAATGCAATGGTATTCCTTTCTTAATTTTTTTTTTTTTTGGGGACAATTCACCATTTCAGATACAAGTGAGATCAGTTATTCTGAAATACACTATTATTTGTGTATTTAATCTCTATGCTCGCCTGGTTCATCCATAGTAATTACTACTGGATTTTACATGTTCATTTAATATTTGTAAACTTCATTCTTAATGTCAATTGTAACAGGTTCATTCGTCTTCCGTGATTAGTTTGCTTCAGTCCGATTTAAAAATAGCCCTAAAGTCTGCATTTGGTGAAAGAAATCTGGACGGTCCATTGCCAATCAATGATTGGTGCAAAGGTCGCTTTCAGTCAATTGAAGGAGGGAGCATGTCTAGCGATGGTTGTACTGTTGAATCGATGATAAATGATGCAAAGGAATCTTCAAGCACTGTAACTCTTGGCATTGGAGAGCCAATTACTCCACCCCAATCTTCTGCGGGCATTAAAGGTGTGCATTAGTATGAAAGTATGAAAATAATCGGGTACTTGGTATTCAATGGATTACGCACTGGCAGAAGATAGATAATTCTGAATTTCCATATTTATGGATGGAATAAGTTTAGATTATCTTCATAAGCAATCTAATCATGCAAGTTCTATTTCAGATTCCGAACAACAAATGATGCCCCCTCGTAGTAAATCAACAGTTATGGCACTCTCAGTTCCTTCAATACTTGTTGGGTAAGAAGCCATTGATGAAAATATTGTTATTACACCATTGAAACTCTTATTTCCTTAATGAACATGTTATTACACCCTTGAACCTCTTATTTCCTTAATAGCCTTCGGTATCTTATGCATGTTCAGACTCATTTAATAATTGATGTCATAGATATCAGGACGATTGGCTCAAGACATCTGCAAATGCCATACAGTTATTTGAGAAGGCTCCCCTAGAACCATATGCTCTTCCCAAACCTGTGAGACCCAGAACCTCTTCATTATATACTATTTATTCTTCCAACCTCATCAGCATATACTATTTGGTATTCCATTCCACATTGTATTCAATGGTAATTGTTGGTCTTACTTGACCTACCTGTTACAGATGACTTATTACGTTGTATGTCCAGACATTGACCCGCTGACTACTGCTGCTGCTGACTTTTTCCAGCAACTGGGAACTGGTATGTATGAGTTGTCTTATTTCATATGTCTTTGGTTCCATTAGAATTTATATTTATCGAGATGTACTTTCCTGAACCTGAGATGTAATCATATAGAGCGTTTCAATGAGTCACTGCAGTTCTTGTAGTTTTATTTTATTCTAGGATATTTGTCTATTTTATTGATTGTTATTCGTGGTATATTTGCCATTCATCATTTTAAAAATCGAAAAATTCCCATATTAGTTTCTTTAAAAGTCACTTTCAAATGTAATTTTCTTCTCTTAACTTAAAAGTTTATTGTTAATAATATTCCAAGAGTTATGATAGTGCTTGTTTTTTTTTCTAATGGTTATATGAGTGAATACTTTTGTGACCATGGACTCAAGTTTTTGGGTTTCCCCCTTTCATGCTGTGTACAATATGTCTTGACCACCTCAAACACTCTGGGATATATGCTATCTGATGGAGGCAACCCTGTTTACAGGGTTTTTTAGTTTTTTAGGGATTCTAAGATTTTTATATTTTCTATTTACTTCATGAGTACTATTCATGGGTACTGTTCACAAAGGTAAAACTGTCAATACAAATTTTAAATTTAAGTTAGGATATATGGGTTAATGTATTATTGGTTTGGACACTTTTTGTACTTGGAACATCAAATAATATTATAAATAGGTGTGTGGTGGCTTATTAGAAGGCAATCATGTGCTTTTCCAAAATTGAGAAGAGTAAAGCTCAGGCTTTTGCAACCCTAGCCTCGGTGTGGAGAAGAAACATTAGGTTTGTTTGAATTGTGTTTGTGTTTGGCTTTGTTTCTTGCTGATTTTACAGTTTCCTTCAATTTTTCCTTGCATCAATTTGGTATCAGAGCTCAAGGTTATTTCAACAACAAATCCAGGAAAGTGCAGACAAGTCTAGGGTTTGTTGATTTTGGGCTAATGTTTTCCAAATCAGCTTAGAACTTTCCGATTTCACCGAGGTTTTCTTGATTCTATGCTTAAAATTTTGTAATTTGGGCGAATCTATGGCAGCAAGAAGGAGCTGTCGCTGGTTTTCATATATCCATTTTGTGATCCTAGAGATGAAGAAATTGGGGAGCTGAAAAGGCAAGTTCAGCAGCTGATGTTGCAGTTTGCGAGCATCATTCATGGGAAAGACGGTGGGTGATCTTTCCGCCCAAGAAGATGTCGAGTGCAACCCTGTTCACCTCCATGCTCCGCGTGAAGAGTCAAGCGAAGAGCAAAGCGACGAAAGACCTAGTTGTGATGGACATCACTCTAGGGTTTTTTATTTAAATGAGGATATTATTGATTTTGACGCAGGTTGTCTTGAAAATCAGCGAACTGTAGATTGGATTTGGCCACCACTCTTCAATATATACTCTAATGAACAACATGATCACTTAGTAGATCCAATGTACGACAATGATCAATATTTTGTTGTTAAATTGATCTTTGATGAAGAAAAAGATGAAGATATTAAGGATTTCAAAGAGGTGGAACATTTAGGAGATTTAGGGCATTGGAATCAGAGTAGTGCAATGAAGCATGGTCTATTCAGAATCTATAAATTGTGGCCCTAGATTCTGGGAGTAATGAAATAAATGCCGAGAAAGCCTCTAAAGACTAGAAAATTGAGTTTGGAATATCTTATATGATTTTCAATGGGAGTTTAAGAATAACTGAATTTGATAAATTTCCATCGATTCCTCAATATATATATGAGGATCTATTTCTTGTGGAATTCTTTTTACCACAAATAATATTTGAGCCGACAAAGAAGAAGGTTGAAGAAGGTGGTTTTGATATTGAATTTATCTTAGCACACTTCAAACTTGAGGACGAGTTTTCTCCAAGTAGGGGAGAATGATGGAGGGCAAAATTATTCTTATATTTAATTTTTATTCAATTTCAAAGGATATATATTGTAATTTTGGTTTTTGGGTTTGTTTCTAGAGTTTTTTAGTTTTTTAGGGATTATGAGGATTTTATATTTTTTATTTACTTCATACGTACTATTCACAGGTACTGTTCATGGATACTGTTTACAGGGGTCAAACTGTCATTACAAATGTTAAGTTTAAGTTAGGATGTATGGGTCAATGTATTATTTGTTTGGACATTTTTTGTACTTGGATCATTAAATAATATTATAAAGAGGTCGCGTGGTTTTCCGGAATGACTTTTGCAACACTAGCTTGAGTGTGGAGAAAAAACCTTAGGTTTGTCTGAAATGTGCTTGTGTTTGGCTTTATTTCTTATTGATTTTACCGTTCTCTCAAATTTCCTACATCACTATCATAAAAATAAATCTCCAAATTAAAGGGTGTAAGTAGCACTATAGGAAGTTTTATCCTAGTGTGAAAGATGTTTCAGTTTGGCTATGAATGGTTCTGATTTGTTGTTTTACAGAAACAATTCAGTTTTTCTGAAAATGTTTAGGAATATGAAAAATTAAGTAAGGGAAGTTAGTCAAGTTACTAAATAACAAAGAAAAAATTAATCAAGCATTGGATAATTTCTAGACCAAATATAAAAACTGTCATAGGTTTTATAATTGAAAATAATGCGATAACACTTGAAAATAATGTGATAAATGATTTAGATAAGGTTGTTTTTTTTCCTTTGAAATTTTGCTAATCTGTAAATATGCATGTCAATAAACCAAAGAACTTTCTTCACTGACTACAAAGCCCGCTACATATTGAGTCAATTGAGAAATTGTGGTAAACAACATACCTCAAAATAGACGTTGTGGAAGAAATGGGACAGCCAAGGGTTTAGATTAATGCGGTACTCTTTGTTCAATCTCTTTGGCTGAAACATGACCTCTTTGTTTTAGCAGCCTAAATGGTTGAAAAAGTTCTATTTATTATTTCTCATAGGTTGGGGCCTAGGCAAAGTGGTTTGCCTTTGACATGATAGAATGAGAGAGACTAATATTTCTGAGAATTGTTCTCATGATGCATCAAATTTATAAATCATGTCCACTATTGTGGGTCCTGTTGTACAGAAATTTATTTGTTTTCCGAATGTTAAATCTTGGGGAACCTCCACATTCCGTTCTGTTAGGTTGAAATCCCAATACACTAGACTTTAATTTTTTCGTTTCCTGAATTTGTTGGTATGCAGTGAATATTCCAATGTTTTTCCGTATCAATTCTTGGTTGAAGTGCTATTTGGTTTTTCATATGCTTCAACATTTACTTTTTAAAAGTATTTGAAATCCATCATCTCCTCTGTCATTTATATATAGTTTTGAATGCGACATTTGTGCATCAATGCTGAAATGTTTTTTTGTCTTGCCAGTATATGAGACTTGCAAATTGGGGACGCATGCACCCCAAATTGTTGGAAATCAGATCGGACTATCCTCAGAGAAGTGGTCATCTTCTGGTTTTGTTCTTTTAGATGTCCCCCAATCAACTGAAAAGCCTGGAAGCACATTTTCCTCCATGGGCTCAATTAGTGACTTTGTTCTTGCCTTAAGTGAAGGCTGGAACGCAAGCAGCTATTGCAAATCTCTTTCGAAGGTGCTCAGGACCCTTCGACTCTCGTCAAATTTGTCTGCGAATCAAAAAGAAGTTTTAGGTGGTACATGTATGGTAAGTGTACTATATCTAATTAATCATACAGTTTGAGGTGCCACGCTTAGTATTTAAGTGGATAGCAGTGCTTCTGCTAGTATGATCCAAAGTGATGCCTTTTTTAACAGCACATAAGTATTTAATAAATTCCATTCCTCTACATGGTTGTATGTTAGAATGTGGCAGTTTCCTTTAAGCATGTTAATAACTGCGTTGGTTCTTTTATGCAATATGATGAATCCCATTGCATTTTGATATACAGAAATAAGTAAAAAGGGTTTCCTGTTGGACTTCCCCCAATACATAAAAGCTTTTCTGGTGGAGATGTAGGGTGAAATAACCTACCCACGTAATATAAAGAGATTAGCTATTTAATTCATTGTGATTCTTGTCATGAAAGACCAGATTAGATGCAGTCACGATACTGCCCTTGTTGTGTGCTTAAAGTACGTGATGTTGGAAACAGTGAACCCTGAATTAGAATGGAGGCAACAGTCGGATAGCCTCACTAGATGTAGAGAATAAGCTTTGATATGCTGCCTAAATATGTCATTTTGCAATTGTCTTTCTTGATGAAGACCTGTCAAGAGGATGTAGAAAACTATAATTTAAGAGGTTCACTAAATAATTCATAAAGAAGTCTTTCAAATTTGTTGAGCTTTTGCAAGTCTCATGTAAGATTGGCATGCTCACTCTTTTATTATATGCTTACATTCAATTCTAACCTGTACATGCAATGCTTTTATCTGTTACATGAGCAAGAGTAGTGAGATCTTACACATATCATTGTGTAGTTAGATACCCAGGAGGTGGATTTGTAACATCAAGCGATGGAAGTATTATATAGTTTCCTTCACCATATTTGTGGTTTGTTGAGTTACTTTGGGTAATAGAGTACCAAGAGCACCCTGTTGGCCTTCTAAGGCCACCTTCTCCCCCAACCCCAAAATTTATGTAGTGGAATCCATGAACATTGGATTGCCAAGAAAGAAATGATTTATCTGGCATGACATTTTTGTGGTCAAATCCGTGAACTTCCTACTGTTGGCACCTCAGCAGGAATCATATTGATATGCAATGGGAGAAAATTCATAAAGAAAGCTGATGCAGTCTCTGGACTCTACTCTATCTCTGTACCGTTGCAATCAATTGAAGGTTCAAATGGGTGCAAACTGTTTTATATGGCCCAAACAACCCAAGGATCGAGTTTTTGGAAAGAGCTTGATGAGATCTGATTCAGTTGGAATTTGCCTGGTGTGTCAGGGGATATTTCAATGTCATCCAACCCTCTTTTGAGAAGAAAGTAGGAAGCAAAATAATCACAATGTGGCTAGATCGTAGGTCATGGGGGGAAAACATTTTACATAGACCAACAATAGGACCGGCCTGGTGCTTACGAGGATGGACTGATTCCTAATCACATGGGATTGGGAAGGCAAATTTCCTGGAGTGAATCAAAATTGCCTCACTAGGCTGGCTTCAGATCATTGCACCATTATGCTTGATACAGATGTAGGGAGAAGAGGACCAATTCCATTGAGATTTGAATTTATGTGAATGGAGCTCCAAGTTTTCAGGAGATGGTCAAGGAGCGGTGAAGAGTTTTGGATCAACAAGATATAGGCTTGCTCATTTGGAGAAATTTGGGAGCGTGACAGAACAGAAAATTCAAATTTTGTCGTAGATCCAGGAACTTACTTGTAGAGAGGAGTCCTACCCCTTATTGTTGACGGAAAGGGTCTCTAGAGCTTCCCTCAAGATGAAGTTTTCAAGGAATAGTTCTAATTGAAGAAATAAAGAGGTGACAAGAGGTTTAGAATCAAATGGCTCAGAGATGGTGATAAGAACATGGATTTTTTTTCATAGAATAGCAAATGTGAGAAAAGGAACTAGTAATTTAATTAAATTACTAGCATTGTGGTCAAAGCCAAGGGAATGGAGAGAACTCGAAGTTAGCAGTGCCATTGTGCAGTTCCTTGAAAACTTATATCAAAAGGATGGGTGCTGGAAACCAGGTACCAAAGGGTCAAAATGTTGGAAATGCTTGGGAACCCGAATCATCTTAGGAACTGGAATCACTGAATCGCGACCAGCTAGAAGATTCCTGTCTTAGGAATCGTTGTCCGTACAATACGAATAACTAGGAACAAGATTCCTAGCTTTTGAGAATCGTGTTTCGATCGAAATAGATCCAAGTTTTATCCACATATGGAATCGAGATTCCATCCTCCTTGGAATCGAGATTCCATTCCCCTGAAACTGACACTCTAGGAGTCAAGATTTATTAATATGTGAAATCGAGTTTCCGACATCTATGGAATCGAGTTTCTGATATATGTGGAACATAGATATATATTGCTGTTTCGAATTGTGATTCTAACATATTTGAAATCAAGTTTTTGAAGTATATGTATCAGAGATACATTCCAGTTTGAGATGGGGATTTGCAATAATATGGACTATGGAATGCGTTTGACGACCCCAACCAGGAATTAAGATTTCATTTTTATGGAGAAGGAAGCCACAAGCACATATTGATCCTTGTCAACTTTAGAACCTATATTGGATGTATCTTATTAGAAGGTTTCTCAAATTTTAAAGTAATTGTGTTGACTATTGAACTTACGGTCATTATATACAAAAGACAAGTATTTCTAAATTGTGATTTTGACTTCATTATTATAAAGGCAAAATAGGATTATGTATACCCCATGGTTTTACTTTTAATTGTATGTGTTGTATTTACGAGTTATATTTTAAATTTAAAGTAAAGGCCGTTCAGGGTGGCACAAGTAAAATAATGAAACCACGTAACCACTAGACGCATTCAAAGGAAGATTTGTACTCCAATTGACGTGGAATCAAGATTTAATCCTTGCTGGAATCCAGATTCGATATATCTGGGAACGTCTACCAACAATGAATGGGTTCAAGTTTCTAAAGATGTGTAGGATTGAGATTCCGAAATTAAGGAATCGAGTTTCCTTGGTTTTGATAAATGGTTTCTAAAGATGTGTTGAATCAAGATTCTGAAATTAAGGGATCGAGTTTCCTTGGTTCCAAAAAATGGTTTCTAAAGATGTGTTGAATCAAGATTCTGAAAAACGGTTTCTGTGGAGATTCCCTTAAACGGAAATGCGGAATCGGATTTCGGAACTGGAAATGTGAGGTCGGTGGAGAGATTCCGGTAACTATGGTTTTGACAAAATATCACCCTATATGTATATAGAATGAGCCCAATCCGGAAATGATCCATAGAAGAAAATGCCCATTGAACCAATAGCCATTTGAAGAGGAGATACTCGAGGCTGTCCCCTACCTTAGGTAGAATATAGCCTTTGTTCAAGACAATTGGGAAGTAATGAGGCTTAATATATGTGACTTTCTCTAAAGGTAAAAACTATATGTGATATGGTCACAGCCCTCGTCCAGAGAAGGATAAATGAAGTTATCAATGTAAATTTCACAAATCCAAACCCCTAACTTGAGGGGACTGAAGACATTAGAGATTTTTGCAGAGTTACCTCTCTGGATTGAGCTTACAAAATTCTGAGCAACATCATTGTGTCTTGGTCAGGATCAAACTTGGGTGATATTAGCTCGTCAGCTCAGAGGGCGTCAGATTTTGGATGGTGTCCTTATAGCCAATGAATGCTTCGATCCCAGGTTTAAATAAACAAGCCAGGGTCAATAATCAAGTTGAACATGGAGAAAACTTGTAATTATTTGGATTGGAAGGTTCTATTGTTGCTTATGGAGCTGATGGGTTTGGTCCACGATGGAATAATGGTACTAAGGAGTATTTATTCTCAACAATGTTCTCCATTTTCATCAATGGATCTACTAAAGGTTTGTTTCAAAAGTTCTAGGGGTTGAAGAGAGGTGTGACGTTATGTCTCCTTTTCTGTTCACAATTGTCGCTGAAGTTTTAAGCTGACTTTGTTGAGGGCTGCCTTTAATAACTTTTGAGAGTTTTTGTGTGTCCTGATGGCTCAATACCGTTCTATAGCACACAGACAAATATGATTATTTTTCATGATGCAACAGCCAAGCAAGTGGAGAACTTATGGCTTCTGATCTGCATATTTGAGAATTGTAGTAAGGCAGAGGGTTGACATGAACGACAATTCTTTTCTTGGAACTGGCACACCTGAATCAAGCTTGATACAATTTTTGGGTCTGCAGGGATTTAGGGTGGATTCTATCCTAATCAAATACCTTAATCTGCCTTTGAACAAGGTGAAGCGACAGAGGAACTTGGGACTAAACAGAAGGCATGGAGAGATCATTGGCACTGTGCAAGGGTCAGTTCCTCTGTATGGCTAGTGAAGTTGCAGTGTTCCAGTTCCTCTGTATGGCTAGTGAGTTTACACTAGTAAAGGCAACACTTAGCGCCATCCCTACATATCTCCCCTCCGAGCACCGTGATGCAACGAGAATCGAGGAAGGACCACAATCTTTAATCGAGCATCATAGCTCTAGTGCTCAAAATTTCTGTCATAATTTCAATGAATTTTCTATCCTCTTTCACAATGAGCACATAATAGTCTATTTATAAGCATATTAGCCCCTAAAATTAACTTGAAATCCAAGTAAACTATTTAAGACTCTAAAATACCCCAACAATAAATACCCCCCCCCCCTCCCCCCCCAAAAAAAAAAAAAAAGTGCTAATTAGGGCTAAAATTTGTCACTATTTTTAGGCATGTATGTTACAATAAGATTTGAGGGTAAAAATTGAAAATTTATGTAAAAAACCCTTGAAATAGCCTCTATAGATAACTGAGAGATCTTCAAATTGCAACTAGAAGCACCAAAAAAGGACACACGAGTGAGAAGTGATCCTCGGATAATGACTGCGTCATTCTCCCCTTCTCGAAAGAACTTGTCCTCGAGTTCATTATGAGATCCCTCGTTTTTTTTATCGATGTTCTATGTACTTTGTACTTTTGACTTCACTTTTGGTAGTTGGTGTGCTCTCCCCATCAACTTTAGTTTACCCTCATTGGATCTCCATATGATAATGTATTTTTGATGTTTATGGGATTGAACAAAATCGTTCCCAAATAATAGTTGAAATTCATTAAAAAATCCTTCTAGAATAGGGTCTTCGCGTTCACTACGAAACTTTGAAATTTAAAATCTTTTAGAGTCCTTGCAATAAAAAATAGTTTTCCATCACATTCCTATTTGATCACATTTTCTTCTTTTGGATCCCCATTATATATAGGCTAACCAATTATGTAAATAAGTGGTAATTCAATCTTGCTATCCGGAAAAAACACAGCTGCAAATGGATTCTTTTCAGAAGCTTCTGGATAATATTCATAACTTGTAGGGTAGTTAACGCGAATCTCATGCAGCTCCTACTTTCTCAACATGTTTTCAAGGTTGCCAATCGATGGATTACTATATCCATCAATTGATCCAACCTTTGAGTCAACCCTGCCATCCATTGCACACCTCGGGTCCCAAGGAACTTCTGCAGCTATTGGGGCTATAATCAGGCGCGATCAAGTCAGCTCGGATACCACTTTGCTATAGCGAAAATCAAAGAAAGTTGTGAAAATCTCAAAACGAGGGAAAGTGCAACAACTATTAATCATGCATCATGGCGTTCCATTACAATTTCAATAAAATTTCCGATCCCCCCTTGGCAGTGAACAAATTATAGTCTTTTATAAACATACTGTAAGACTCTAAAATACCCCTAATAATTCCTTAAATACCAAATGCAAAACTCTAATTATTCGTACAATTCGTCACTATTTTTAGGCCTGTAGTTTAAACTAAGATTTGAGGGCAAAAAACAGAAAACTTATGAAAAACCCTAGAAATAGCCTTCGTAGATAACTGAGATCGTCAAATTGCAACTTGAAGCATAACAATGAGAACACACAAGTGAAAAGTTTTCATCCTTGGATAATGACTGCATCACGCCATGTTCCAGTTATGATTCGAAAAACTTCCGAGGACAATTTTTACGGCGAGGTGGTAATGATACTAGGAAGTTCCACCTTGTAGGTTGTTCCAATTGGAGCAGCTTGATGTAATCAGTTTACCCCTTCATATTTTACTTTAAAAAAAATGAAGATAGGTAGCAAGGTGTGACCTCCCAAGTCGTTGGTTATATACTTCCTCCTAAGTGAACTATTTTATGCTTCTTGTGCTGCTCCAATATCATATCAAAACATGCCATTTAATTTACCTTTGAATATCCAGGTGATCTATGTTGTTTGTCCCTTCCTCGACCCTGATGCTGTTCTTCAGACTGTAGTTGAGTCTTCCAGAGCTCTGGGGTCAACCATTTTTGCATATGACAAAGAGAAGAGATCACTGTTGCACAGTCAACTTGCGAAGGCTCTGAGCTGGTCTTCCAATGTAGACGAAACATCAATTTCCAATGTTCTAACCCTTTCAGGATTCAGTATTCCTAAGTTGGTCTTGCAGATTGTGACAGCAGAAACAATCCTCAGGATAACTAGGCCACCACTTACTGAGTTGGTTGTCTTGAAGGAGATAGCCTTCACTGTATACAACAAGGCTCGAAGAGTTCCCCGCTGTATTAACCCAACTGAAGCAGCACCATTGTCAATACTTTTGGGTGGCAGGCTTCGATCAACATTGACCCATGTGGGTTCACCTGTTCCTGGCCTTTGGAAGGATACAGTGACGTCTCGAAATACAGGAACCGCTCTTCAAAGAGATGGCCCACTCAGTTGGGATAGCTCGTGGCAAGCAATGAGGCCTGGAGAATCTCTTTGTGATTTTAGTGCTTCAGGAGACGTTCTTTCTCAGGACGAATTGCGATACTTATTTGAACCACTATTCATATTGGCAGATCCTGGCTCCTTGGAGCAGGGGGTGTCACTTACTGCTTCAGAACCATCTAGATATGATGAGACCAGTGGAGTATGTAACAACCTGGGTGGCTCTGCAGATACTATGGCTGGAACCCCCATCATTGACGTATCAGAAAGCGATGGTGTGGTTGGATCTTGCAGTCAAAAGGTGGTGAGCCTTCATTGCTGCTATGGGTGGACTGAGGATTGGCGTTGGCTAGTCTGCATATGGACAGATTCAAGGGGAGAGTTGTTAGACAGCCATATTTTTCCATTTGGGGGTATTAGTGGTCGTCAAGACACAAAAGGTCTCCAGTGTCTCTTTGTACAAGTTCTTCAGCAGGGTTGTCAGATGTTGTCATCCTTTGCTACCGATGCAGCTATTGTCAAGCCTAGGGATATTGTAATCTCGCGCATTGGCAGCTTCTTTGAGCTGGAGTGCCAAGGTATTATATTCATGGTTTGTCCACTCACTTGTTGATGCTTAAAATTTCTTTGATAGTATTATGCTTGAAGCTTTTCCACAATGTTGAGATTCCCCTATAACTAACAAGTGACTTTCGTATTGCTGTTTCAGAATGGCAGAAGGCTATTTATGCGGTTGGGGGAAATGAAGTTAAGAAATGGCCCTTGCAACTGAGGCGATCTGTTCCAGAGTCAGCATCTGGTAATGGAAACTCCCTACAGCAGCAGGAGATAAGCTTGATGCAGGATAGAGCCATGCCTTCTCAACCAAACCCTTCTCTTTATGGCTCTCATTCAAAATCATCCAGCTTTTTGAAGGGTGGACTAACACAAACAAATACAAGAAAGCAGATGTTGCCAGGACAGCTTGTGGGAGATGCCCCAAGAGGAGTTTTCCAGTGGGTGCAGAGTATCAGCTTCGTAGCAGTCTCCGTCGACCATACCCTGCAGTTGATATGCCCTGTAGAGATGGGTGCCTCTCCTACTGGTAATTTTCATATTCAGTTTGTGCAAGGCAAACTGTCTTTATGATTTAAATCAATTGGGTTTTTGTTACTTATTGTGCAAATATTATTGCTCTTGTTGATAGCATTTAATCTGATTCTGAAATTTTTCTTTTCTTCAACAGAAATTTGAATTTTTGGATTTTGTGCAGGGGTAGGAAGTCAAGGTGTTGGAGGACCGCCAAGCTACTGGGAAGGGTTCAGTTCAGTCAAATCTCTTGGTTCAACTGCAGCATCTTACATGGTCATACCAAATCCGAGTATGCGTTTTCTCCCTCCCATGCCTTTGCAGCTCCCGGTGGGGCTCACAGCCGAGTCCCCGCCTCTTGCTCATCTCTTACACAGCAAAGGTTTGGCCATTCCTCTCACAACTGGGTTTGTGCTATCAAGGGCAGTGCCCACAATCAGGAAGGATTTCATGAGAAATGTCAAGGATGAATGGCCTTCGATCCTTTCTGTCAGTTTAGTTGATTACTATGGTGGTGGTGCCTCCAGCAATATTAATGCCCAGGAAGTGTCATCATCAGGTAAGGGTGGTGGAGTTAAGCAGTGCAGAATTCCAAGTTCAGAGAACAGTGGGTTAGATGCTCATCAGATTTTAGAGGGTGTGGCAGCAGAATTACATGCTCTCTCATGGATGACGGTTAGCCCATCATATCTAGAGAGACGCACTGCTCTGCCATTCCATTGCGACATATTGCTGAGGCTGAGGAGGCTTCTTCACTATGCGGAGGGGCAGCTTTGTGAACAGGAGAAGTTTCAATGAGTGAGGAAACTACAATTCCACATTAGTCTCTCTTTATGCCTAGAGAAAATACGTGGGGGCATCGGCAGCTTTTTGATAGGTCGCTGTATATTTCGAGCCCCTCCAATTATCCAGCAAGGTATCCTTAACGGTTTCTGTACAAGTAAATTTCTGAATGAGTAAAGTTTCTGTATGTTGTACGAATATTCTACCCAGGCCATCTAATTCGGACTCACTTCCCCCATTTGGGGGTTTGTAGATGAATTGGAAATCTGGATTTTGGAATGTAACAGTAGAAATTTCTGATAGATATCAAAATGATGATCAATATCTGATATCCAAATGATAAAAGATCAAACTGCAGATACAGGTTAGGATAGGGAGGGAACACGAAAGGACAATAACGTCGTCGTTTAAATGTGCTCGTGCGGTGGGGCATAAGTAAGAGGTCCATAGCAACTCGTGAAAGTTTAGTTAAAACTAGAAAAAGAACTCTAAAGATAAACTCATTCTTTACAATGAAACTATTTACTTTTTGGTTCAAGAAGGTCACAATTATTTAACCATATAATGTGAAATCAGATATTTTGGATGTGTTACAAAGTTCGAAAAATATTTTTTTGAACTTTGAATTTGGTCAATGAAATAAATGCAGCCATCCAATTTTACATCGGTCAACATTAATTTTGACCATCGTGTATCAAAGGTAAATGGTTTCATTATATATTTTCTTTATTATTTATAATTGATTTAAGTTTTTTTTTGGAAAAAATTTATAAAAGGTGGAAACTTATGCTATAGAAGTAAAGTGATTGTCATTCGGATCATCTTGATTTTAAGATCTAGCAGAAAAGAGTATTTCAAGCTAGAAGACTGTAATTGAGATCATCTTGATTTTTAAGACTTGTGAATATAAGTAAAAAAGAAAAAAGAATTTTAAGTTCTAAAAATAATACATCTTAAAATAAACTATAAAAACCATAGCTATCAGGATCGCCAGGCCAGAGGGGATCACCTCCAGAATCTCGCTTCTCTCGATCCTAGAGCAGCGTTTGGAACTTAAGTTAATTTTTCCAATATCTCGCTCTATGTTATACGGGATCGAGATCTCGCTCTATGTTATACGGGATCGAGTTCCTCACATTTTGATATCGCCCTCCTGAATATCATAGGTTCTCGTTTCCCATCATACGATTCGCGCTCCATAATGCATTAAGATCTTGATTCCAAAATAACAAAACACAAGAATCGCCATTTATGAAATCCAGATCCCATTGGGTTCACGTTTTTAATACCAAAGGAGCCATCTTATCTCGCCGCCTAAGTTGAGGCCCTCAGCGATTGAAATCGAGATTCCAATTTTCGGGAACACGTTTCCCAACTACAATTTTAGCTACACCATTTATAATGCAGTTTTATATATCCTTGGATCACGCATTCTACTGCCCATTTTTTGATCATGGAATGGCTGCATCCATCAAGGTATTGATTATTTCGTACGTTTCAAAAAAAGGTTTTTGAGTAATTGTGATTTTTGAGTAAGGAGACGAGGAAGTGAGGAACGATTAAGCGCTAAGGTTTTTCAGGCTCTAGAAGAACCCGTGTTTGAAGAGCCCAATCGGGCTGACTACTCAGGCCATGCCGAGTACTCACCCGAGTCCGAATAACTCAGTCCACTGAAAACAATTAAAAAAAATAGTGGAAAAATAGTTTTTAAAAAATTAGTATGTGACTTGGGGTATTTTTGATTTTTTTTTTTAAATAGGATAATGTATAAATAAGTACTCATGGCCAAACCAAAAAATAAGTACTCATTCCACGTAAGAATGTGTGGATAGCATGTTGGATAGTATATATGTGTCCTTTTACGGTGAGGAGACTTGAAAACTATATATTAATTGTCATTTTTATGTTATATCACACGGTACATTTGTTAATGGTAACCCAACCAATATGATATCCAACATTTTAAGTTCAAATTGGAAAGGTTAAGGAAGGATGTTATACTTTTTGTACGTTAAAAAACACCAAGATATCTAACATTCTAAGTTAAAGTTGCAAAGGTTAAGAATCTTATACTTATGTACACTAAACAAAACCAAAATGAATAGTGCTCGTGAGAATTGAACCACATGCTCATTGAAAAAGCGGAATGAGAAAAACAATATGCCACTTGGAGGCTTGCACTAAATGCCTGTTATTATATTTATCATCTATTTATCTTGTTTTTGTCTTTTTTTATTTTTTATTTTTTATTTTAAGTGAACACAACTCAGGTGAGTTACTCAAACTCGGCCAAAATCCGAGTACCTTGGTTGAGACGTATCTTATAACATTGTTAAAAACTATGGCAACTTTCAAAAAGTAATGGTCTTTGGGGAGAATTGAACCCAACCCTGGGGCAACATGTTCGTGAAGTCTGATTGCAGAGCCATTCAAACATAGACTAAAATTTGTAGAATTAATTCAATTAAACTTTGCAAATATATTGTATGATCTTCTCCAAAACTCGCTTTGCTGATAGGGTGAGGCCGAGTTACTCGGCCGATTTCGAGTGGCCTAGGCGGAGTCTTAGCTCTTAGTTTTCCTGTTCATAAAAAATAAAAATAAATAATAAATAAAAAATAAAAAATAAATAAAAATAAAATAAAATAAAAATAATCCAAGTCCACCTTGATTATCATTAGACATAGGCCCATGAATCTTTGAAACTTTAATTCATATTGATTTAATTTCCTTAGCAGCCGATGATTTAGAGGAAGATGATCTCCATAGCTTCTTATCACTAGATATACCACCCCTCCTTAAGGCATTATTATTCTAGGCCTTTTTTAATTTCTGTTGCCAGGAAATCATTTCCCAATAAGTTTGACGTCTCTGAATGTGGTTTATGGGTGAATGAGTAATCCTCTGTTGGACATAAATGCATTTGTAACTACTTGCTTTTGATGGTTAATCTAAGATATGAAAAAGAAATGGGCTGAAATCCCAATGGATGTTCGTGTTTATTTTTGAAGATTAGATGTATGCGTTTTTGCATTGTGCTCGAATCGAACATATAGATGTTATCAAACATATTCCAAAATTTTGCGGAACAAAAATATATTAAAGAGCACAAAAACAACAGATGGAAGAGAATGGTACAAAAATTTGCAGTAGCAACATAAAAGTTAAATGTCAAGGTTATTGAAAACATCTTAGTTAAGAGATAGGAGAAGAATCCATTGTCCCTCATAACACTACAAATGCTACTAAAAAAAAGGAGGGATCCCACATATCATAACCTCATAGGACACTGGAGACACTAGCACCCATTACTCCAAAACACCCCAAACCTCAGACATTCAAACTTCAAATACACCAATGATCTCTAAGAAATAAGGAAGCCTAACCGCATGGCAAGGTATAATATTAATCACTATCAATCACTGATGATTATGATACCTCCACCCGTTCGAGGCTTTTGGGGAGCCCGTGTAGAAGCCCAGCATTGAAGACAATCTTTTGCATCTTGAGCCATTTTTCTCTTTAACGGGGTCCTTTCCTAAAGGGCTATACAATCCTCTTTAAAAAATTTATCTCCCTTCTCTGAATCCTCATCCTTCTCTACCTTAATCTTAGCCTTGATAGCTTGATACACCTTTGACAGAGGTTCGTTTTTTTTTTTTGGAAAATTATCGTTAATATACTTATATTTTACTATAATCGGAAACAAACCCTTAATTTTTCAAAACCTCACCTACACCATTTCTCACAATTTTTTGTTTTTTTTGGACAAAAATAACTTTCACGGTAATCTTTATACCGTAAAGAACATTATGGTAATTTAAATACTATAATAAGTTGAATGAGTATTACGGTAATTAAAATACTGTAATAATTTAATAGGTATCATTTTATACGGTATTTAAAATGACGTAGTAACTTCAATTAGCATTACGGTACTTTAAGTACCGTAAAACTATGGCTATGACCGTGAAACCAATTACGGTACTTTAAGTACCGTAAAAACTAAAACCAATTTTACTGCATTTTAAGTACCATAAAAACTAACCCATGTTATACGGTGCTTAAAATGCCGTAAAACCCTTTTTCCTTATTATGTTTATCTAATTCCTCTCTATTTTTTTTTTTTATGTTTATCTCTTATTTCTCTCTCTCATTCTTTTTAATATTTCTCTTCTTTCTCTTTCTAAATCTTTTCTCTCCCTAACTGGGATATTTGACTGTGTCCAAATTGGCACTTAGAGTAAGATTATAGAGAGAGAAAGAAGAGATAGAAAAGAATGGGAGAGAGGAAAAAGAAATAAATATGAAAAACAAATAGAGATGAAATAGATAAATATAAATAGAGAGAAAGAATAGATCAACATAAAAGAAATTAGAGATGAAATAGATAAATATAAAAAAAATTTACTGTATAACATATGTTAGTGTTTACGGTACTTAAAACGCCGGTCAGTATAAGTAACATAACTACAGTGAATGCTATTTTGGTAAAAAAAAAAAAAAAAGTGTAGACGAGATAAACGAAAGTTTAGGATTTTTTTTCAATTAAACTTAAATTAAAGTATATCTGGGATAATTTCTCTGTTTTTTTTCTATGCTTGTTTCTTAGCTTTAATAGCTTCATACACTTTTGAGAGCTCTTCATTAAGACCCATTGCGATATCCTCATACTGCAACTCGGGAAAGCGTCATTATCTTTATCAATTCTAGATCCTACAATGTTCTTCTTGGGGGGATTGTACACCTCTCCCTGTGCATGAACCTTCTCCTCTGTAGGGCCAAGAACATCAACCGAAATGCTTTGCATCGTCCATGTTTTAGAAAGAAATACATGATAAGAACCCCCCTTGTACTAAATCCTTTGTGCACCTATCCTAATGCAATTTTAGACCAGAGGCCCTAAAAGTATCCATAGTATAGTACCTCACTACCTCTCTTAAAATCGTGAAAAGCCCATTTGGTGCAATTCCTACTTGTCTTTACAAAAATCACGTGTATATCCCTTTATTTCTCTTTGTCAAGATCATGCATATCTCCTTTTCCCATCAACGGTAAGAAGGTCCGTATGTTTTATTCAATGCAATGAATGCATGCATGCATGCATATTCCTATATTTTACTTTTGAGTTAGAAAGTCTTAACATTTATTTATAATGTGCTCTGAGAGAGAACAATATACTCCTTATAATAGATGGTGTTGGTCTCTCTTTTATCGAGCTATTATCGTTTGCTTGTCAGAAAAATGAAATTATGTTGCAGTAGGTGTTGAAGAAAAAGTATCTATCATACTAGTTCCTAAATAACCTCTACACCACATAATTCCAATCAACGAAGTCTTGCTGAAGTTAACTTTCAGACTCAAAACCATCTCACAACAATTTTAAAAGGTAACTACATTATTGACCTAAGATAACTTTGCCCCACAGAAAATAAATGTATCATCAACATATTGGAGGTGAGAGATTGAAGGAGCAAGATTATCAATCCTATGACCTTGAAAGTTACCTCTATCTTCAATAGAGTGAAAAAGAAAGGTAAAAGAGGGTCACATTGACGAATACCCTTACAAGGTCTTAAAAAACCAAGTTGGACTACCCTTAAATAGCACAGTAAAGTATATCGAAGAAAGACATCCAAAAATCCAGTTCCTTCACTTATCTCCAAATTCCATCCTTCGCATTATTTTAAAAAGCACCCCCCACTCCACCCAATGATACGCTTTCTCCATATCCAACTTGAGTACCACACCTTGGGTTTGGCTCACTACCTTAGAATGAATACATTCCTGGGCTACCAGCATACTATTAACTATAAGATGGTCATGAATAAAGGCTGATTGTGGTCTCGAGATGATAGCAGGTAGCACTGTTTTAAGTTAAGAAGCCAAAACTTTAGCCACTATTTTATATAAACTCGATAGTAGAGGTCTAATATCAGATATTCAACAATAACTTCTTTTTTTTAATAGGGGTGGTGGGATGCAAGGTCGACAATTTTCCTATTACTTATCTTGGGTTGCCTATCTCGGATAAAAGACTAACTGTTTCTGTTTGGGATAAGGTGATCCAAAGGGTCCAACATAAATTGGATCTCTGGAAACCGAAGTATCTGTCGTTAGGAGGGAGAACCACACTGCTTCAGTCATGTATAGCCAACTTACTGATTTGTCAGATGTCTATTATGCAGATGCCTCAGTCAGTGATCTGAAAAATTGAAAGGATGATGAGAAACTTTTTGTGGGGAACTTTTGGAGAAGAGTGGATGTACCATCTTTTGAGATGTGATAGAGTTTGTACCCCAAAAAATGAGGGAGGCTTGGGATTAAGAAGGATGAAATTGTTTAATCAAGCCCTCCTTTGCAAATGGTGGTGGAGGAGCTTTCTCTTTAAGGATCAACTTTGGTTTAAAGTACTTGCCACCAAATGTGGTTTGGATAGACAAGGTACCTGGTTAGAGAATGGAAGGGGAGATGAAGTTTCGATTTTTTAGAAACCTATCACCCTGTGCAAACCTCTGGTTGCAAGAAACTTTAGATGGATTATTGGCAATGGTTCACATATCTCCTTCTGGCATTATAAGTGGGTGGGAGAGTACTCGCTGAAACTATTGTTTCCAGAGATTTTTGAGGAGGTGACAGGTTAGATGCCTCGATCTCGCCCCCGGGTCGGGATGACCTGGTGGCACGTGTCTCGGGTTTCAAGGAACCCAAGACTTGAGACCGCTCTGTCGAGAACCTTATTATAAAACAAAGTCAGGTATACCAACCGATGAGAGAGGAATTTTATGTGAGGCGGGACACACCTCACTTGGGTCTGTGAGTCACTCGGGCTGACTCACATGGGCGCCCTCTTAGATCACGTCGGAAATCCCCCCAATCCTATAACTGGTTCAGAATTGCCTCCCTTAACCTGTATTCTCATCTTTCTGCAATCACACACACACACTGTTAATTTACAAGACAAGTGGGCTGAGGGACCCCACCTTGTCTTTGGGCGAAGGCACACATGCATGAGCATTCAAGGAAGAAAGGGAAGAAATGAGATGAAGATTGGGGTGATAAGAGGAGAAGGGAGAAATAGAATAGAGGGAAGAGAAGAGAAGAAACAAAAATTTGACCAAATGGCTAGACTGACACAGTAGCTAGACCAATACAATGGTTGATTTGACATGGTAGCAAGACGGGCACGGTAACTCAGATTGGCACGGCGACAATACTATTCGACGACAAGACCAACACCGACCAACCTGACATAATGGCTAACCTGTCAAGGCAGCAAGACGGGCACGATAACTCAGACCGGCACGACAACAATACTGCTTGACGACGGGACTATCATGACAGTGCTAGTCTTAGCGTCCCTTGGTCAAACGAAAGAGGAAGAAAGGAAGAAGAGAGAGAAGAAAGGAGGAAGAGAGAAAAAAGAGAAGAAAGAAGAGAAAGAAGAGAGAAGATAGAAAAGAGAAAAGAGAAGAGAGAGAACAGAGAGACAAGAGGAAAGAGAGGTAACAGAGGAGGAGAAAGAAAAGAGAGATGAGAAAGAAGAGAATTGGAGGAAGGGAGAGAAAGAAGAGAGAGAAGAAAGAAGAAAGAAGAAAGAGAGAGGAGGAAAGAAGGAAGAGAAGGAAGAAGAGAGAGAAGGTCAAGAAGCGGGTGACAATAAGTTTCGCAATCTGTGTTCTTCACTAAGGCGTCGAGGATACAACTACGGACGGTGGTGAGCAGCGCCATCTGTGGGCCTTGCTGAGAGATAGAGATGAACTAACAGAAAGGGGAAAGGAGCTCGGGCATGGCACTGCCATTGCCATGTGAGACCTGTGAAACCACAAGATGGGAAAAAAAGAAAAGAAAGAGGCATGCATGGTACTGCCACTACCGTGCATGACCTTTGAGGGAGGCTCAGATGAAGAAGAATAAGAGGAAAGAAAAGAAGAGAGAGAAGATTTACCTTGAGTCTAGGGGTACCATTCTAAAAGTTTCTATCTCATTACTCTCTCTCTCCAAACATGACCCAACAATGAGAAGGAAAGGGAATTTTATTAAGTAAATATTTTCTTTGGTGAAGGGTTTCAAGCCATTTGCATACAATGATGGTACGTGGTATATATATAATTATGCCCAAACATGGGTGGATTGATCACAATTATTAATTGTTGGAAATTAAAATTTAACTAAATTAAAAGAAATAGGAAAATAGGGTGCAAAATAACAGATTTACCCCTTCCTAACAATTTGTGAAATTTCGAAACAGTCCCTGTGTTGCCTTAGAACTTGTATGATTTTTCATGGATGATCTAAGGTTGTTCTGATGGAAAGGTAGAAAGGTAGTTGTTCTCTTGTAGGGCTTGACGTGGTAATCGATTTAATACCAACTTCAAGCCATGGATCGTGTTTTTAGAGCACGATCATGTGACTTGAAATTTGAATGAATCTTGAAACTTTGGATCTTTTGTGTTATCATTCCTTGATGTTTTTCTGTGATTTCTTCACTAAATTACACTGAGCATGCCTTCACGATCGCAGCTCGATTCCATGCCTGAACGAAGATTTTGCAACTTTGGAGTTTTGGCCGGAATCTAAAATTTTGGCGACATAATTTGCAGTCACTTCATCAGCTTCATGTATGGATTAGACCGTTCATCATATACGGGGTTCGGACTAAAGATAGCCCTAGTCTTTACGTATGCGATGGAATTAGTTTCACGTCAATCGGGCTTACAAGCGGTATGATTTGGCCGCTTGAACGAGGCACGATGCTACTGATTTTCCTATACTTTCTTCACAGATCAACAATTTCTCTCTAGCTTTTCTTCACGCTTGGGCGTTATTGCGGGGCGTGCCATATATCGAAACGCTCGTCTTGATGAAACGAACATGCTCATAAAATTTGAGAGCGATCCGACTTGAGACAGGTGAGATATGAGCCTCAAAAGTCACTGGTCATGACCACCCCTTTAATGGAGTTGAGTTGCAGGGTGGCCGCACGGGAGTAGCGTGCAACTCCTGCTGTTTTGCTCTTTCACCTATAACTTCTTCTTGGGATGTCCGTTCAAGCTGAAATTTGACCCTTGGGGGATTTAAACCTTGCTGGATCCAATGGTAATGGATCCACAGCAAATTGAGACAACAAAAATATAACTCATAGGGTCTGTTTCAGGGTGCTACAGAGCGCTTCCAAGCCGTCACTCCCATCTCGGCTGTACTTGAAGCATTGGTGGAGCAGTCGAAGTAGTGAAGGAGCCCACTCCTTATTCTGGTGCGGGATCCATATGTCACTTCGATTAATATTTTTGGGAGGTGGGACCTTGTTGAAGGACTGCTGCTTGCCCTCGACTTCATAGAAGAGTTGGTAAAACAACTGCTCCATTTCCTTCCATGTGTGCACCGAGTTTGTAGGCAACCGAGCACACTAATGGAAGGCTGCCCCTTCGAGAGTCTCGACGAACTGACGGATGAGGAGTCACCCGTCAGTTGTCGTCTCTCGACATGCCTCTTGGAATTGGGCAGTATGATGGTGCGGGGATGTAGTACCGTTGAACAGAGGGAGCTTCCCTTTTTGGTAGTTGGGGGAAATGACACCTAGTCAATATACAAAGGGCACGGCTTCTGGTTGAGCGGCACCTCTTGCATGCCTGGGACCTTGTTCTTGAGACTGTAGGCCACCATGGCATCTATGTTGGTTTGGGAGACCCCATTGGGAAGCAGAGCTGTCTTGGGAGACTGGTGGGGGAGTTTGCCTAGGAACTGTGTCCTCCCCAGACGGAGAATCGATCTTCTGGTGAGAAGAAGGGAACCTAGAGGCTTCTAGACGTTCCATCTTTTCGAGGATAGAAAGCATCACTACTTCGAACCTGATCATCTATTCTTCTTGGGCATCGTCCGGCTCGTTGATCATCATGACACTGACCGTTTCTTCTAGAGGGTCAGAGCCAGATCAAGTAGTGGATGGCCGGGGTTGGCGAGTCGTACGTGGCAGGTCAGTCTGCAAGGGCTTAGCATGCCCGAACTGGACTCGAGCGTTGTATGCCGATCATGTGAGGACCAGTTCTTAACGATCTTGGGGCCGTGGCTTCTAGGCAGTGATCACCGAGTAGTATTCTTGGACCTGCTCAGGTTCTGAAGTCTGAAGAGGGAAAAAGGGGTTATGAGGCAGGAGGCCACCAAGGGTGGTGACCTCAACTTCCTTGGAGGCTTGCCTGGTCAAAATCTGCAGGCCCCTCTTATGCTTACTCTTGAGGCTGTTGTGGACCTCACTCCAGAATCGCGCCTGAGATTTGGACTTCCCTGCTTTTCTTGAGCAGGCGAAGGCCGTGTCTATTAGCTGAAGTAGAGAATGGGGTCCAAGGACAGAAGGCAACCTGGGTTTCTGCCTTGGAGGCTGGAGGCTATTGTTTGACATCAGGCCATTGCCCCGGATTCCCTTGTGAGGCCCAAGTGCGTGCCTGACTTGAGGCGGCTGACTCAAGATGGAACTCTTAGGAAAAACCTTTGAGAACCAGGTCTCGAGGTGCTTGCTTGGTGTAGGAAGAGCAGTAGAAGAAAGAACTGGTGCATGACTCCATTTGAGTCGAGGTCGAGAAGGAACCTACAAAGTCGGTGCGTGTGCACCTTAAGGTTTAGCCATCTGGGTGACTTGGGGGTCAGCTCGGGTTTGCTCAACTGGTTCAACCTTAGGAGGTCGAGACCTAGGAGCTTGTGTCTGTGAGGGATCGGGTAGGAACCTATCTCTTATAGGGTGAAGCTGTGTGTGGTGAGAGGGAGGATGAAGTGGTTGACTCTCATGTGCTCGAGCTGACGCCGAACTAGCGCTGCCCTGAGCTGTGGGATGCATGACGCGCGAAGGGTTTGGCCCAAGAAGGCCTAACCTTGAGCGCGAGTTCGAGGCAGCATGAAGGTTGCCCGAAGGTGTGGCTCGAGTGGATAGACCATGAGCCTTTAGGTGTGTACGAGGGGTGGAGACCCAAGATCTCTGCCTCTATTTGTCGAGCCTCCAGGTGTAGAGGTTCGGGGTAGTGAAGGAGTTAGGGGGGTAGCCTTGCGGCGACCCTCAGAAGCGATGGCAACTTGCTTGCCTTTCACGAGAATGGACAGGGCAGCCTTCTGGCGTACGTTAGTAATATGATCGGCAAGGGACTTGTCAGTAGCAGGGTGCGTGTTATGTGTAGCAGCGAATGTGCTACCAATGCAAGGGGCCTTGGTGGAGGGTCCACCAGGGTGAGGAAGCGGCTAGTTAGGGACTTTTAAGTCCCTTCTCCCACCAACTCAGGAAAGAACCTAGGAGCCGGATTATGAGCCCTGACTCAGAAGGAGTGTAGGGATGGAAGCTTGAGCAGTTCGCTACCCTGGGACAGTCACGAGTGCAAGGATGAGAAAATCCTCGACTCGGATGAGCAGGTTGAATAACCCAGATGCCATAGAAAGTAGTGCAGAAAGTAAAAGAAGATATTGACCAAACAAGAGTAAACCGACGAAGGGGTAATAAGTCCCCAGTGGAGTTGCCAAGCTGGTTAGGTGCCTCGATCTCGCCTCCCCGGATCTAGGTGATCGGGTGACACGTGTCTCCGGTTCAGAAGACCCGAGACCTGAGATTGCTCTCTCGAGAACCTCGTTCACAGAACAAGGGCGGGTGTCCAACTAATGAAAGAGGAATTTTGGATGTGAGGTGGGGATCAACCTCACCTGGGTTAGTGACTTACTCGGGCTGACTCACATGGGCGCCCTCTTAGATCATGACGAAAAGCCCCCCAGTTGCTTCAGCTGGTTTGGAATTGCCTCCATTGACTTGGAATCTCTTTGTTTTCTGCACAACACTACTATCGTTAATTTGCAAGACAGGTGGGCCGAAGGACCCACCCTTATCTTAGGCCAATGCACATTCGTGTGGCTAAGAATGTGAGAAGTTAGGGTGATGAAATGGAAGGTTTGGATGAAAGGAGAAAAGAAGAGGGTACTCGACAAGGGGAAGAGACTAGCATGATAGCCGGACTAGTGTAATGACCGACCGGGAGTGGTAGCAAGATGGGCACGGTACTTTGGACCAGTGCGATGGCAATACTACTCGAAACCAAGGTCGACATGACTATCCTAAATCTGGTGTGGCAGCAAGACGGGCATCATACTCAAGACCAGCACGATGGCAATATTGCTCGACAGCCAGATCGCTATGGCAACACTAGACTGAGCCCACCCTCTGTCAAGTGAGAAGAGAATGAAGAAAATGCACGAGAGAGCGAAGAGATGGGGTCCCGATGATGCTAAGCGTCACCACCCATAACCGTGGAGTAGCAGTGTCACGACCCTTGGACAACGCTAGGCACTACTGCTCAAGGCTAGAGGGCAAGTGGTGAACTATGGGAGGCGCTAGGCATCGCCGTTAGGCAACACGAGAAGGTAGCGCACCCCTGAGCGAGCAGCGATAGCCACTTGTGAAGCGTGCGACGATAGCCATTTACGAGGCGCACGACGACAATTCTTTCCAAGGCACACGACGATAGGCATGGGACGCAAGAAGAGCTTACACACGATGATCGGCACTGAGCGCACGAAGGAAGCTTACGGACTGCGATAGGCACCGAGCTCACGAAGAAGGCTTGTGGATAGGCACCGAGGGCATGAATGAAGCTCGCAGACAGCGATAGGCACCAAGCGTGCGAAGGAAGCTCGCAGATGGCGATAGGCACTGAGGGTGCAAAGGAAGTTCACGGACAACGATAGGCACCGAACGCACGAAGGAAGGTCGTGGACAGCGATAAGTGTTGCCGTGACCTCTCGTGGGCAACGATAGGCATCACCATCTACAATAGGTGTGCAATAGGGGGAGGCCCCTGTGGGCGGCAATAAGTATTGTCATTGTTCTTCACTGAGGCGTCGAGGATACATCTGCGGATGGCAGTGAGCAGCACCGTCTGTGGGCCTCGCTGAGAGATAGAGATGAACTAACATAAGGGGAAAAGGAGCTCGCGCATGGTGCTGCCATTGCCATGTACGACCTATGAAACCACAGGATGGGAAAAAAAGAAAAGAAAGAGGCATGCACGACACTGCCACTGTCGTGCATGGCCTCTGAGGGAGGCTCAGACGAAGAAAAAGAAGAGGAGAGAAAAGAAGAGAGAGAAGATTTACTTTGAGTCTAGGGGTACTGTTCCAAAATTTTCTCTCCTTTCTCTCTCTAAACGTGACCCAACAATGAGAAGGAAAAGGAATTCTATTCAGTAAAAATTCTCTTTGGTGAAGGGTTTCGAGCCCTTTGTGTACAATTGTGGTACGTGGTATACATAGAATTGTGCCCAAACATGGGTAGATTGATCAAAATTAAACCTAATTGCTGGAAATTAAGATTTAACTGAATTACAAGAAATAGGAAAATAGGTGCAAAATGACATATATGCCCCTTCCTAACAATTTGTGAAATTTCGAAACAGTCCATGTGTTGCCCTAGAACTTACATAATTTTTCATGAATTATCTGGGGTTGTTCTGATGCCCATTTGATCGAAATGTGGTTGTTTTCTTGTAGGGCTCGGCTTGGCTATCGATTTGATACCAACTTCGAGCCATGATCATGTTTTTAGGGCACAATCATGTGACTTGACTTTTGAATAAATATTGAAACTTTGGATCAACTGTGTGCTTGTTCCTTGATGTTTTTCTATAATGTCTTTGCTGGATCACACTGAGCATACTGTCACGATCGCAGGGCAACAAACGTCGCTCAATTCCATGCCCGGACGAAGATTTTACAACTTTGGAGTTTTGGTCAGAATTTGGAATTCCGGGGATAGAATTTGAAATCACTTCATTGGCTTCGTGTGAGGAATTCGACCGTTCATCATGTACGGGGTTCTGACTCGCCCTAAAACTTACGCACGCGATGGAATTAGATTCACGTCGATCGGGATCGCAAGCGGCGTGATTTGGCTGCTCGAGCGAGGCACGACGCTATTGATTTTCCTGCACTTCACGGATCAGCAACTTCTCTCTAGCTTTTCTTCGTGCTCGGGCGTGCCACATATCAAAACGCTCGCCTTGATGAGACGAACACGCTCACAAAATTTGAGTGTGATCCAACTTGAGATGGGTGAGATATAAGCCTTGAAAGTCACTGGTCATGATTGCCCCTTTAATGGAGTTGAGTTGCAAGATGGCCACACAGGAATAACATTGGGCTCCTCCTGTTTCACTCTTTTGCCTATAACTTCTTTCTAGGATGTCCATTCAAGCTGAAATTTGACCCCTGAGGGTTTTCAACCATTTCGGATCCAATGGATATGGTCCCACAGTAAATTAAGGCACCGAAAATATAACTCTAGTTATAGGGTACGTTTCAGGGTTTTAGAGGTTGATTCTACAGAAACTGTTTCTCAGTCTGTGATACCTTAGACATGTCAAAATGCGACGAAACTTAGCAGGAGACTTTTGAGAGTCTTTATGAAGATCTTGACCAGATCTGGGGCTATTATGAGATTGTCGAAATTTCCATTGTTTGTTAGGCTTTATTGATCAGGGACCCATGATGATAAAAAATGTCTTCCAATAGTATTTTTCTCTAAAGAAATAAATTGAGGTACTCTTTGAAAATTAGAATAAACTGTATTTTTTGTTTGAAATTGTTTCAAATTTATATCATTTATTCCTCCTAGTTTATGGTATCTTTTGTTCATCTCAAAAAAATTCTTTTCAAGATCTTGTCTCTTAAATGAACAACACTTAAGCTGGAAATATTCTTCTCGAGCAGCAATTGGTTCATGCCTAATTGGGCATGAGAATTCAACAACTAAATAATTAACAAATTCAACAATGGACTGATTATTTCTTAACTCTGTTTGTCTGTATTCTCCGAGGCTTGTGTACCAATCAAAAAGGCGTCCTCTTAGCCTTACAATAACTTTAGAAATTGTACTGGCTAGTGTATTTACAGGATTAAGCATCTCATAATGCATCCATCCTTGGATCTCTCTTAATCTGTCATTCCATTTTGCTGGTGGAATGTCTTCAATAGTAAATCCTTTAGATGAATCTCCATAGGTAGGAATAAGTTGTAATTCTTGATGGTCTGGAGGTTTAAATTCTTCATCTATATCAGGGTCTGATTGTTGTGGTTGTTCAGGGGGGTTCATCATTAATAAGGATTCTGGATTAGAGGAAATGGAGGAAGATTTTTCATCAAATGTTTCAGAGGATTGGGTTTCAGTTTGGGGGTTCAGTTCAGGTTGTTTGGTTAGGTTTTTGAGGAATGAACTCATATCGGAAATGGGTTCAGAATAAGAAAGTGTTTGAGTTGGGATTGAGGAGGCAGTAACATTTGGTTCATAGTCAGGTGTCAGGAACATCTGAGTTTTGTCCTTAGATATTTGTGGACTAGATTGGGTTTGAATAGGTGGTGAGGTAATAGAAGGCTTTGGTATTAGGGTTTGTGAAGAACTCGGGACTGAAATGTTTGGTTTTTTTCTCAATTGGGGAAAGAACATTTCTTCAGGAAATCTTCTTTCATCTTCAAAGGAAGTTAAAGCCCTAAAACCAAAATGTCTTGGAGGAATTGAACCTGTAGGTGGGTAAAGGGTTCTGGTAGGTGGGAAAGGGTCTGGACTTCTTAATGTAGGATAAGTTTGAATATATGGGTTTGCAAGCAAGGGTTGGATTTGTGAATGGTATTGTGGTTGAGAGTATTGAGATTTCATCTAAAGATCTTTTTCAAGACTCCGTAATTGCTTTTCTAAGAACGCTTTTTCTTTGCCTTTCTGATTCAGTAAATAAGATTGCTCATGAATATCTTTGACTGTATACAAGATCTGCATCAATTCTTCATGCAAAGATTGAATCTTTTGTTTCAACTAACTAATTATGCTAACTAATCCCTGTACCTGTGAATTCATCACATTTTGTTTTTCTTCAATCCTGAGTAATGCTAAATTTTGTGATTAATCATTATCAGCTTGCCAATTGAGGCTTGCTTTTGCTGGAGACATGGTTTTTAACAATCCAGAAGAATTTCTAGCACTGGGATTTTTTATCTTCCATACATGTTTTTCATTTTCTTGAATTTTTTGATAATCAAGTAATGGAGGAAAATTAAAGGCATAACTTGGACCTTGAGGGTCAAAGGCTAAGCATTCTGGAATTTGATTTTTTCTTTCAGATCTTTCATCTAAGTCATCCCATCCTGTAGGAACGAATTATGGGACAACAGTGTTCTTGGAATTCTGACTACCATAAGTCACATAATAATCCCATTTTCTTGAGCTTTCATCAAGTAATCCAACTGTTGGATCACCTTCAATGAATTTCTGATGAAGTTGAGATGATATTTTTTTTTTTTTGGTATATCATCAAAATCATCTTGAAGTCTTCTGTTCATAAATAGGTTTCCCTGTTTTATCAAATGCAACCACTGGAACTTTTTCAAGAAGTCCTTGAAATTAGGTAAGCAAAATTTCTCTGGTTTGATTTTCAATATGTCTTGAAGTTTGAAAATTTATTTGAAAAGTTCCATCAGGCATTCTTGTCATTTTAGAATCTGACTGCATCACTGGCTGACTTTGATTTTGAAAATTTTCATAATTTGTCACCCATGTAGATGGTATCAACTCAAGCAATCTTTCTCGAGATATTTGTCTGGGGATATAATGACAAACAGGCTGGGAATTATTATCAACTTTAATGAACAAGGCAGTATTTTTCATGTTCTGGGGACAAAGGGGTTACTATATCAAAAGCGTGGTTTTGAAGTCTATTCACCATTTAATAATGGAGTGTAGCTACAGTGGTCGTTTCAATTTGTCTGGTTCCGATAATCTGTAATTGAACTTTAAAAGCAGAACTCAAATGGGGGTCTTTAATTGGGATGTTAAAGTTTGGGAAGAAGGTAACAAAAATAGTGCCAGCATTTAAAGTTGCTTGTACAGTTCCTATGCAAGCATGCTGGTATTCTAAAAATCTGGAATCTAACAAAGTAATTCAGGAAACTGCTTCCATACCTTTTCTTCTATGAAAGGTTAAGGCTAATTTAATGGCTCCAAAATGAATATGTGTATACCCATCTTTAAGCCATTGGGCAAAAAGGTTTCTAGGCAAAGTGATGGTTCTGTATTGCTCAGCTTGGATAGCAGGGATTTGATGTTGATCAAAAGAAGAAGCTTGAACATATTCTTTAATGGCTTCAGGATTCTTTTTTCCACAAAGTTTTTTTATTCTTTTGGTCCAATTTAAGCTAGATTTATCATAACTATGATAAGGATTAATTAATTGAGAACTAGTTTAAAAAAACTTTTCAGGAGTATAGGTTATTTCAAAAAGATGTTGTTTAGAAAACATGGGTCCTGAATTTGGGTTAGAAGAAGAGGCACTACCTAAAGAGATATCTGAGACATTTTCTTCTGACATTTTGAAATCAGCTACAGTGTTGACTGTAAAATTTTTGAAAAAAGGTTAAGGCCAACTTTTTTTTTTCGATTAACAAAATATGAACTCCAGACACGGCATTCTCACCTTCAACATAGCCCTGTTATGTTACCACTAAGAAAGTATTGACAGTGGAATATCATCAACGCTAATAATTAACCTTTAATTCATACTATGTTTTCTGATGCAAGACATCCTAGATCAACTAGGCAGTCGCATAGCATACTAATCTCAGTATGAGTTATAGATTAACCCAGTCAACAAAGTAAACTTTTAAGAACTAAGCTCAAACACATGGCTCTGATACCAATATAGATGATGTGCATAAAAATAAACAATATATAAAAAGAACAACAACAATAGGGAATAGCAAAAAACAACCAGATAAAAGATAAAAGCACACACCTCAAACTATTTTCCTTTACCTCAATTTATTTTTTACCAAATAAAAGCACAAATAATTTTTCTTTACTACATTTTATGTTTTATTGCAAAAAAGTACCTCAATCTATTATTCAAAAGAAAAATACCTCAATTTATTTTTTTATTAACAAAAAGTATCTCAATTTATTTTTTATAAAAAAATATCACAAATTATTTTTTTCTTACGTTATTTTATTTTTTATTACAAACGAGAGCACCCCAATTTATTTATTTTTTTCACAACAAATACATCAAATTTTTTTTTTTTCTTCACTGCATTTTATTTTCTGTTACAAAAAAAATACCCTAATTTATTTTTTAACCAAAAAATACCTCAAATTATTTTTCTTTACCTCATTTTATTTTTTATTCCTTAAAATTAGCCCATTTTATTTTTATATAAAAAATATCTGAGTTTTTTTATTACCAAAGGGTACCTAAACTTATTTATTGTTACAAAAAATCCTCAAATTATTTTTCTTTACCTTATATTATTTCTTATTATCAAAAAGTACCTCTATTTATTTATTTAACAAAAAATTACCCGAAATTAGTTTCCTTTAACTAGTTTTTTTTTTTTGTTAGCAAAAAGTTCTTCGATTTATTTTTTCATAAAAAATACCTCATTATATTTTTCTTTACCTGATATTTTTTATTAACCCCCAAAAGTATCTCAAATTATTATTTTTTTCCTCATTTTATTTTTTATTTCTAAATCATTCATCGATTTATTTTTCAAACGAAAAATACCTCTGTTCATTCTAATTTTCAAAAAGTACCTCAATTTATTTCTTTAGTGAAAAGTACCTCGAGTTATTTTTTCTTTCCCCAATTGTTTTTTTATTTTAAAAAAGAACCTCAACTTATTTTTTATGGAGAAATACCACAAATTATTTTTCTATACCTCCTTTTATTTTTTATAACAAAAAATTATATCAATTTATTTTTCAAACGAAAAATACTTCAGTTTATTGTTAATTACCAAAAAGTAGCTCAATTTATTTTTGACCAAAAAGTACCTCAAATTATTTTTCCTTACGTCATTTTATTTTTTATTACTAAAACACACCTTGATTTATTTTTTTTACAAAAACTTTATTACCAAAACGTACCTCAATTTATTTATTTTTACAAAAAATACATAAAATGTTTTTTCTTTACCTCATTTTATTTTTTTGACCAAAGAATATCTCAAACTATTTTTTTTTGCAAAATTATTTTTTTCGGTCACCAAAAAGTAACTCAATATATTTTAATTACCAAAGAGTACCTCAATTTATTTATTTTTACCATAAAAAACCTCAGTTTATTTTAATTACCGCAGAGTACCTTTAATTATTTTTTTAACGAAATAAATACCTCAAATTACTTTTCTTTACCATATTTAATTTTTTTTTACCGAAACGTAGCTCAATTTATTTTTAAAACGAAAATATCTCAGTTTATTTTAATTTCCAAAATGTACCTAAATTTATTATTTGACCAAAATTATACCTCAAATTATTTTTCCTTACCCCATTTTATTTTTTATTACCGAAACGCACCTCAATTTTTTTTTAACAAAAAATACATCAAAATATTATTTTTCACCTAATTTTATTTTTTATTACCAAAAATACCTCAACCGATTTGTTTACAGAACAAAAAACCTCAAGTTATTTTAATTACCATAAAATTATTGAATTTAATTTTTTACCAAAAAAATACCTCAGTATATTTTTCTTTACCTGATGTCATTTTTTATTTCCCAAACTTTCCTTTATTTTATTTTTTTTTACCAAAAAATACCTCGAATTATTTTTCTTTATCTCATTTTACCAAATAATTTTTCAATTTATTTGTAAATGAAAATACCTCAGTTTTTTCTTATTTGCCAAACGTACCTCAGTTTATTTATTTTAGAGAAAAAAAACTTCAAATTATTTTCCTTTACCTCATTTTATTTTTTACCAAATAATAGCACAAATTATTTTTCTTACTACATTTTATGTTTTATTGCAAAAAAGTACATCAATCTATTATTCAAAAGAAAAATACCTAAGTTTATTTTTTGTTACCAAAAAGTATCTCAATTTATTTTTTATCAAAAAATATCACAAATTATTTTTTCTTACCTCATTTTATTTTGCATACCAATTTATTTATTTATTTCACAACAAATACATCAAATTAGTTTTTTTTTCTTCACCTCAATTTATTTTCTGTTACAAAAACAATACCCTAACTTAATTTTTAACCAAAAAATACCTCAATTATTTTCCTTTACCTCATTTTATTTTTTATTACCTAATAGTAGTCCATTTTGCTTTTATATAAAAAATAAGCTTTTTTAAAATACCAAAAGGGTACCTCAACTTATTTATTTTTACAAAAAATCCTAGAATTATTTTTCTTTACGTTATTTTATTTATTATTACCAAAAAGTACTTCTATTTATTCTTTTAACAAAAAATTACCCCAAAATAGCTTCCTTGGACTAGTTTTTTTTTTTGTTAGCAAAATGTTCCTTGATTTTTTTTTTTCATAAAAAATATCTCATTATATTTTTCTTTACCCGATATTACTTTTTATCTCCCAAAAGTATCTCAATTATTTTTTTTGCCTCTTTTTATTCTTTATTTCTAAATAATTCATCGATTTATTTTTCAAACGAAAAATATCTTAATTTAATCTAATTTGGAAAAAAGTACCTCCAATTATTTTTCGTTAACTAATTACTTTATTATTTCCAAAAAGAACCTCAAATTATTTTTTACGGAAAAATGCCACAAATTATTTTGCTATACCTCATTTTATTTTTTATAACAAAAACGTACCTCAATTTATTTTTCAAACAAAAAATACCTCAGTTTATTGTTGATTACCAAAAAGTACCCCAAATTAATTTTCCTTACGTCTTTTTTTTTTTATTACCAAAACGCACCTTGATTTATTTTTTTTACAAAAATGTTATTACCAAAACGCACCTCAATTTATTTATTTTTACAAAAAATACATCAAATGATTTTTCTTTACCTCATTTTATTTTTTTTTACCAAAAAATACCTCAAACTATTTTTTTTTGCCACATTTTTTTTTTTCGGTCACCTAAAAGTATGTCAATTTATTTTAATTACCAAAGAGTACCATAATTTATTTATTTTTACCAAAAAAAACCTAAGTTTATTTTAATTACTGCATAGTATCTTTAATTATTTTTTAACAAAAAAGAAATACCTCAAATTACTTTTTTTTTTACTATATTTAATTTTTTTTTAACCGAAAAGTAGCTCAATTTATTTTTAAAAGGAAAATATCTCAGTTTATTTTAATTTCCAATATATACCTCAAATTATTTTTCCATCCCCATTTTATTTTTTATTACTGAAGGGCACTTAAATTTTATTTTACCAAAAAATAAATCAAAATATTATTTGTCACCAAATTTTATTTTTTATTACCAAAAATTACCTCTATTTATTCTTTTAACAAAAAATTACCTGAAATTAGTTTCCTTTAACTAGTTTTATTTTTTGTTAGAAACAAGTTCCTCGATTTAGTTTTTTCATAAAAAATACCTCAATATATTTTTTTTACCCGATATTATTTTTTATTTCCCAAAAAGTACCTCAAATTATCTTTTTTGCCTCATTTTGTTCTTTATTTCCAAATAATTCCTCGCTTTTTTTTTCAAACGAAAATACCTCAGTTTATTCTAATTTGTAAAAAGTACCTCAATTTATTTGTTTAGCAAAAAATGCCTGGAATTAGTTTTCTTTACCTAATTGTTTTTTTTATTTCAAAAAATAACAGCAATATAGGAGCTATCAGTCATGAGAGAGAGAGGGGCGGCCTCCGAGCTGCCCCGAGGAGTGTTACCAGCAAATGAGTTGTCAGTAGCAAGGTGCGTGCTATGTGTGGTGGCATGTGTGCCACCAATGCAATGTGCTTTGGCAGAAGGTCCACCATTGCAAGGAGGTAGGGAGTGAGGGACTTGTTGGTCCATCATCGCCTTTATCCAGATGATGACCTCGAAACTCGACACAGGGTCGATGCTCAGGAGAAAGGTTGGGCACGAGGTTCGAGGAACTTGTTCCCGATGAAGACTCATGAGTGTGGGGATTATGAAACCCCTGACTCGGATGAAGCGGTTGAGCAACCCCAAAGACAAGTGTGTGTATATTGAGCAGGAATAAAGAGAAAGGAAAGTCAAACAAGAACGATCTAACAATAGGGAAGCGTATCCCCAGTGGAGTCGCCAAGCTGGTTAGGTGCCTCGATCTCACCTCCCTGGATCTAGGTGATCAGGTGACATGTGTCTCGGGTTTGGAAGACCCAGGACCTGAGATCGCTCTCTCGGGAACCTTGTTCACATAACAAAGGCAGGTGTCCAACTAGCGAGAGAGGAATTTGGGTCGTGAGGTGGGACTTACCTCACGTGGGTCAGTGGCACGCTCGGACTGGCTCGTGTGGGCGCCCTTAGATCATGTTGGAAAGCCCCCCTGGCCGGTTTGGAATCGCCTCCCTTGACTTGTTTCTCCTTTCCTGCAAACACGCACAGTCACATAAAACGTCCCAACAAGTGGCTCTGGGGACCCCGACTTGTCGAAGATAAAATAAAATAAAATGGAGTGCAATGAAAAGTAAAGTGGAATGAGATGAAATGAAAAATGAAATAGATGAATTGAAAGTAAAATAAAATTAAAATAAAATTAGAAAATAAAATTAAAATGGAATGAAGTGAAATAAATAAAATGAAGCAAAAAAAAAAAAAAAGGGATGGAAGAAAATAAAATAAGATGAGATAATTAGAATAAAATAAATGAACAAAAATAGAGTAAGGGGTAATAGGATAAAATAAGTGGAATAAAATAAAATGAAGTAAAGAGAAATGAATTAAAATGAATGAGGTGAGAAAAAATAAAATAAAATGAATAAGGTAAATAAGATTAAGATAAATTAAAATAAAATAAGCGGAAAAATATAATAAATAACCTAAGGTGAAATGAATGGGATGGGTAAGATTAAGTGAAATAATAAAAATGAATCAATTGGTAAAAAAAAAGAAAGGGAAAAGCGGGTTGTTGGGTTATTAGGTTTGCATGGAAGAAGGTGAAGTATAAAAAAAACAGCGATTTGGTTAAGAGGGAGAGGGAGTAGGGTATTAGGTTAGTGGGTTTAGAGAGAAAAAAAAACATGAAGAGCTCATTACCGTTTAAATGAAGAGGGTTGGACGAAAACACAACGAAAAGAATAGAAAGAAACGAAACGAAAACAACCGAAAAGAAGAGATTTTCGCTAATGGGTTTTAGAGAGAATATAAAGTTGCAAAGAAGCAGTTACAAGAGAACGGAGGACGAGTGGAAAGTGGAAAGTGGAATTACAGGCGATGGAAGAAGGGGATGGACAGCCGAGAGGAGGTTAGGGAGATGACAGAGATGGGGGGCTGGACGGCTGGGAGCAGGGTGAGGTAAGTGGGAAAAGTGGAGGAGGAAGATCATGGACAGCAGCAAGAAGTGACAGAAATTGATGGCGGAGAACAGGTGGAGAGAGAGACCAGCAGCAGAGGTTGCCGCCTGGTTGCAGGGAGTTAGAGAGAGGCGAGCGCAGCAATATGGTGACAGAGAAGATGGGTGACAGTGACAGGGGCTGAGAGAGGGAGCAGCGCCTGCAGCAGGGTCGGGGCTTGATCGTAGGTAAGGACGAGGGTAGTCGTAGCTGCTGGTGATTGGAGTGGAGAGGTGGTGGCGGCCGGTTGGAGTGGAGAGATGGTGGCGGCCTGTTGGAGTGGAGAGGAGGAGGTGAATTGGGCAGAGAAGGTGGCTGCCTGATTTGTGGGTTCGACAGTAAGTGAAGAGAGGTGGTGCTGCAGCCAACTAACAGAGAGTAATGAGAGAGGAGCAGTACGCAGTGAGGAAGAGGATGGCGACTGAGATAAGAGGCCGTGAGATGGGCGCACGGCAGTGGTGGTGCTCACAATTGGGCTTTAGAGAGAGAAAGAGAGACGACAGGATAGGAGGGGAAGATGGCGGCTGCCGGCAATGGACCTCGGTCGCGTACACGGCGTTGGGGTGGGTGAGGTGAGGGAAGACTAGAAAAAGAAGGGGGACGGATGAACATGAGAGACCATCATAAAAAGAAAGACGACGTGGACCCGAGGGTCCACATGTAAGAAATAAAAAGGGCAGAGGGTTGGTGGTCACGAGGGACCACAGAGCAGAAAAGAGAATAAGAAAGGAAAAAAGAGTGACATAGATGGCGATAGGCTTCCACCGTATAGGGAAGAGGAGAGAGAGAGGGAGAAGGAAGAAAAAAAGAGAAAGAGAAGAGGGAAAAAGAGAGAAATAGAAGAGAGAAAGGGAAACATTAAGTCCGAGGGTACCGACCCAAAAATTTCTCTCCTTCCTCTCTCTCTTAAGACAGGACCCAAGAATAGGCAAAATAAAAATTTGAGGGTTTGCCTACAATGGTGGTACGTGTATATATAGTGTTGTGCCCAAACATGGGTGGATGATCAAACTTAAACTTAATGGTTGAAAATTAAGATTTAATTGAATTAAAAGAAATTAAAAAAAATGGTGCAAAATGACAGATTTGCCACTTTCTAATAATTTATGGAATTTCAAAATAGTCTCTATGCTGTCTTAAAATTTGTGTGATCTTTCATGTATGATCCGGGGTTGTTCTGATGCCTGTTTGATCGAAAAATTATTGTTTTCTTGTAGGGCTCGGCATGACGATCGATTTGATACCAACTTCGAGCCATGGATCAAGGTTTTAGGGCACGATCATGCGTCTTGAAATTTGGATGAATCTTGAAACTTCAAATCAATAATGTGCTCCTTCCTTGGTGTTTTTCTGTGATTTATTCACTTGATCACACTGAGCATGCCGTCACGATCACAGGGCAACAACCGCAGCTCGATTCCGTTCCCGAACGAAGATTTTGCTACTTTGGAGTGATTTGGCCGCTCGAGCGAGGCACGACACTGCTGATTTTCCTGCACTTTTTTCACGTATCAACAACTTTTCTCTAGCTTTTCTTTGCGTTCGGGCGTCGTCACGGGGTGTGCCATATACCAAAACGCTCGTCTTAACGAGACGAACAGGCTCACCAAATTTGAGTGCGATCCGATCTTGTACGAGGGAGATATATGCATCGAAAGTCACTATTCGTGACTGCCCCTTCAATGGAGTTGAGTTGTAGGGTAGCGGCGCGGGAATAGCGAGCAGGTCTTCTTATTTTGCTCTTTTGCCTATAATATCTTCTTGGAGCGTCCATTCAAGATGAAAATTTCGAGGGTTTTCAACCATGCTGGATCCAATGGCATTGGTCCCACAGCAAATTGAGACACCAAAAATATAGCTCTAGTTATAGGAGTTCGTTTCAGGGTGCTATAGGATGATTCTACAGGAACTGTTTTTTAGTATGTACTACCTTAGACATGTCGGATTGCAACAAAACTTGGCATGAGACTTTTGAGAGTCCTCATGAAGATCTTGACTAGTTTTGGGGCCATTATGAGACTATCAAAATTTTTACTGTTTTGTTAGACTTTATTGACCGGGGACCAAGATGCTAAAACATGCTTTCAAATAGCTTGCCCTGCCGAATATTGTTCCTTGAGAGAAACGAGAGGGACAACATTCGGAAAGGATGCAGTGTACAGGTCCATCCATAGAGACTTTAGGGGGAGAAGAGACTTTTGAGGAATCTTGTCAAAGTCCTCACCCACGAGGGACTATTTGCGATTATGACAGCTTGAAGATTTTGTAGGGACCTCATTGGTCAGAATCGGACCTTTCTAGCGGCCAAGTGCTATAAACCTTTGGTCAGCATTTTTTGTTGCTACACCAGGTTTGCTTTTTGATTATCAGGGTATCTCTGTAGGTCATGTGTAACGGGGTCCAATTGGGGGCTTTTGACCTATCCCAAAAATATGAGCCTGTCGGTTAGGGGGAATTTTGGCGAGGTGGCCTCGTTGGCCCCCATCCTGTGTAGTCCAAAATGTCTGGGTCTGTCGGCTAAGGGAGGTTTTAGGCTAGGCGATCTCATGGCGAGGAATAACCCTGAAGTCTCTGACATGTTAGGCCTTAGCTTCGTCAATTTCTTGCCTTCATGATGGTTTTTAGCATTTAGGAGGGATCTTTCAGTCATCGTCCTCACTCTCAAGGACTCTTATGAGGCTCTCACTCCTAGATGAGCCATTTTGCAATGTGATTGGATGCTGGCAATTGAGGATTTTAGTAGACCTTATTAGCTAGGATTATGACTGTTTTGGCAATTAGGTGTCGGCCGAGGCGGTGGTTGTGGGTCAACCTATTTTGTCGGTCCAAGCACCATTTTGCGGGTTTTCACTTGAACAGAAGAAGTGGCGTCGTCGAAAAGACGGTTTTCACCGACTTCCTTTGTTTTTGGGCTCTTTTACCTATGACCTTACGGCCATGTCCACCCTTTTCATTTGTTTTTGCTCACGGTAGGGTTTTCACCGTTCCTAGGTTTCTGTTTTCATAGAACTCTTTTACTCATGGTTTCGTGCCCATGCCTATCCATCATTTTTACTCATGACGTTCCGTTGTTCAGGTGTACATCATGATCATTTTTTATTAAGGCGTGTTTAGGGTCATGCCTTTGAGACTTGTGAGAATCCTTTTAGCGTCATGTAGCCAGGACATACACTATAGTTTAGGGTCATACAGTTGGATCAAAGTGGTGAAGAATGGTAGTCTGTGGAGGCCATAGAGTGAGTATGCGTGAGGCTACTTATGAAAGATGGAAGGTGTATGAATAGTGGGTGAAAAATGGTGACCCACTAGCTGACGGTGAGAATGGATGGTGGAATGGTTCACGGTTTTGGCAATTAGGTGTCGGCCGAGGCGGTGGTTGTGGGTCAACCTATTTTGTCGGTCCAAGCACCATTTTGCGGGTTTTCACTTGAACAGAAGAAGTGGCGTCGTCGAAAAGACGGTTTTCACCGACTTCCTTTGTTTTTGGGCTCTTTTACCTATGACCTTACGGCCATGTCCACCCTTTTCATTTGTTTTTGCTCACGGTAGGGTTTTCACCGTTCCTAGGTTTCTGTTTTCATAGAACTCTTTTACTCATGGTTTCGTGCCCATGCCTATCCATCATTTTTACTCATGACGTTCCGTTGTTCAGGTGTACACCATGATCATTTTTTATTAAGGCGTGTTTAGGGTCATGCCTTTGAGACTTGTGAGAATCCTTTTAGCGTCATGTAGCCAGGACATACACTATAGTTTAGGGTCATACAGTTGGATCAAAGTGGTGAAGAATGGTAGTCTGTGGAGGCCATAGAGTGAGTATGCGTGAGGCTACTTATGAAAGATGGAAGGTGTATGAATAGTGGGTGAAAAATGGTGACCCACTAGCTGACGGTGAGAATGGATGGTGGAATGGTTCACGGTTTTGTAAGCATGGGTAAAATACTCATTGGGGAATGAGGGAGGGCAATAATGAAGTGAATGGACGTACTAGAGAAGTAATGAAGGAGTTGTGCACACACAAAGGGTCAGTTAGGGAAGGCGTGCATGAAGATACACGTAAAGGGCGTGTGCGCATATGTGTGGGGGCGTCTTTAAGGTCATGCCTCCTGGACCTGGGCGACGCAGTTTAATGTTATGCGGTCAGAACGTGCACTATGGTTTAATATCATCTAGCTTGGACCGTGGTTATACAATTTAAAGTCAAGCAACTAGGACCATGTAGTTTTAAGTAATGCAACTAGACCTCCGCTATAGTTTAAGGTCATATAGTTTGGAGCATGCAGTTTAGGGTTGTGCACCTGAACCATGGCTGTGCAGTTTAAAGTCATGCAGCACAGACCATCGCGCGAGTCGCCATATAGGTGAAGCTCTATGGGGGATAGGTATGTGGATAGCGATATGATTCCCTGGGGATAAAAATAGTTAAGGCTATACACGAGCAGGGAGCTTTAGAAGAAGATTGAACTGCATTGGGGATTAAAAGGGAAAGTGTAGCTCCCCGGGGATAATGACTAATGGTATGCATGTAACTCTGTTGAGAATGACAGGCCAGAGCAAATATGCAACCCCGTTGGGGATTGAAAAGATTAGAATGACCCAAACTCCATGAGGATAATGGGCTGCAATACGGATGTGACTCCTACTGGGGATGTTGGTACGAAACAGACTCACAGGGGATTGAAGGATTACCTTTTTGGCATACACCTAACCCAAATGGGGATGATGGGTCGTGGCATAGGTGTAACTCCTATTGAGGGAAAATGGAGGCCAAGAGAATCATGAGGTAATGGTAAAGCATGGAATGGGTACAATGGGTGGTGAAAGAGCCCTATCAGGTGTAGGGGTATATGGTTAAGACTGAGGTAACGCCTCTTTGGGATATTGCTTTGTAGAGGCAGGCGCATGCCTTGCATGCTTCGCTTTGAAGCCTCGCAGTCGAAACTGTGGTACACCTCTTTAATAGATGGCTTTGTAGAGACGGTCACATACCTTGATGGTTTCATGTTTTGCTTCAAAGCCTCACAGCTAGAACTATGGTACACCTCTTTGTGATATGGCTTTGTAGAGGTGGGCGCATGCTTTAACGGTTGTATTCTATGCTTCGAAGCCTCACAGCTGGAACTGTGGTATACCTCTTTGATATATGGCTTTATAGAGGCGGGCGAATACTTTAAAATGCATGCTTTGCTTTGAAGCCTCGCAGTTACGACCGAGGTACACCTTGATTTGGGAGGACATCTCGAAGGAGTGGTGTCTTTTCACCAAGGGCTTGTGAAGAAGGATGTAGTAGGGGATGTGTAGGAGGGTGTCATGCGGTAACCCCATAGAAACATGTAGGAACATGAAGTAGTTTATAGTTGTGCGAATGGACTTTATGTCACGCAATTTAACGTCATGTTATAGAGACGTTTGAAATTTTTACTCGTAATGACCCATGGGGGAGGATCCACATGCCCATCATTTGAGAGTGAGTGCCCAAGGAATTTTCACCACACCCCCTTTATTTTGATATATTTTGCCCATGGTGGCTTTTGGGGTGCACACTAAGTCCGTCATTCATTTTTTTTGATATTTTTACCCATGACGCCCTTACGGGTTTCATCATGTTCGTCTTCTTCTTCTTTTTTTTGGGAAGCATGTTTAAGGTCATGCCACCGTGACCATCAATTTGGTGTGTTTTAAGGTCATCCGTTGAGATCTGAGGGCATGTTTAAGGTCTTGCCTCCGAGACCGTATGTTATGCAGTTTAGTGTTATGAATAGTTTAGGGTCGTATAGCTTGGATCGTGTAGTTTAAGGTCGTGTAACTAGACCTCCGCTACAATTTAAGGTCATATAGTTTGGACCATGCAGTTTAGGGTCGTGCTTTTAGACCGTCGCTACAGTTTAACGGCATATAATTTGGACCATGCAGTTTAGGGTCCTGCATCCAGACTGCCGCTACAATTTAAGGTCGTATAGTTTGGATCGTGGCTATGCAGTTTAAAATCATGCAGTTATGACTATGGCTGTGCAGTTTAAGGTCATATAGCATGGACCATGGCTGTGCAATTTAAGGTCATGTAGCATGGCCGATAGCTGTGTAGTTTAGGTCATGCAGCACGGACCATGGCTATGCAGGTTAAGGTCATGTGGTATGGACCATGGCTGTGTAGTTTAAGATCATGCAGCATGGACCATGGCTATGCAGTTTAAAGTCATGCAGCATGGACCATGGCTATGTAATTTAAAGTCATGCAGCACAGACCACATCTGTGTAGTTTAAAGTCATGCAGCACTGACCACATCTATGTAGTTTAAAGTCATGCAGCATGGGACACGGCTGTGCAGTTTAAGGTTATGCAGCATGGACCACGACTGTACAGTTTAAGGTCATGCAGCACGGACCGCGGCTGTGCAGTCTAAGGTCATGCAGCATGGACCACGGCTGTACAGTTTAAGGTCATGCAGCATGGATCATGGCTATGCAGTTTAAAATCATGCAGCTAAGACTATGGCTGTACAGTTTATGGCCATGCAGCACAGACCATGGCTGTGTAGTTTAAGGTTATGCAGTGTAGACCATGGCTGTGCAGTTTAAGGTCATGCAGTACAGACCATGGCTGTGTAGTTTAAGGTCATGCAGCATGGACCGTGGCTGTGCAGTTTAAGGTCATGCAGCATGGACTACGGTTGTGCAGTTTAAGGTCATGCAGTATGGACCTTGGCTATGCAGTTTAAATGTCATGCAGCATGGACCACAGTTGTGCAGTTTAAGGTCATGCAGCATGGATTACGGATGTGCAGTTTAAGGTCATGCAACTTGGACCATGGCTATGCAGTTTAAAGTCTCCATTGTGTGGGGTCATTCTGCTAATTCAATCTCCCCATTGTTTATGAGATTCTGGATAATGTCTCAAATGGCAAGACACTCCTCAGTCTTGGAACCAAGTGACATGTGGTATTGGCAATAATTCGGCCTTTTCGACGCAGAAAGTTCGAACACTCCCTTTTGATAAGAGTTTCCAGTAACATGGGGATCATAGACTTTTGAAAGGAATAACTTGCTCAGTGCTCATTGGCTACAAAAGCCAGGATCGATGACTCGGTTGTTCAGTACTACAAACTATTTATTATAGTACTATTAATAATAATATTATTAGTAATACTACTAGTACTAATAATACTACTATTATTATTAATACAACTACTAGTAGTACTAATAGTATTACTAATAGTACTATTATTACTACTAATATTATTACTACTATTATTACTACTAATACTAATACTATTACTTCTAGTAATACTATTATTAGTAGTACTACCAATAGTAGTATTATTAGTACTACTGCTACTAGTATTACTTAGTACTACTAAGTAGTAGTATTAATACTAGGTATTATGTACACTACTACTAGTATGTACTACTAGTACCAGTAGAACTAATACTAGTAGTATTACTAGAACTTGTACTAGAAATACTAGTATGTACTAGTAGCATGTACATACTAGTAGCACTAGTACTAGTACCATTAGTTGTACTAATACTAACAGGAACAACTAGTATGTACTACTAGTACTACTAACACTAGTAGTACATACTACTAGTACATATTAGTACTTTTAATACTAGTACTAGTAGTACTACTACTTCTAATACTAGTAGTACCTACTAGTACTAGTAGTATGTACTACTTGTATGTACTGGCAGTATGTACTACTAGTATATACTACTAGGACTACAAGTACTAGTACTAGTACTAGTACAAGTAGTACTAGTAGAATTGGTATTAGTACTACTAGTACTAGTAGAACTGGTACTCGTACTAAAAGTACATACTACTACAAGTACTGGTACTAGTATTAGTAGCAGTAGTATGTATTAATACTAGTAGTACGTACTAGTATTAGTACATACTGCTACTAGTGCTACTGCTACTAGTACTAGTAGTATGTATTACTAGTAAGTACTACTAGTACTACCAATATGTACAACTAGTAGTAGTACTAGTATGTACTATTAGTTTTACTAGTATATACTACTAGTATGTACTAAAAGTACATACTAGTACTAGTACTACTAGTAGTACATACTAGTACTACTATTAGTAGTACTAGTTGTACATACTATTATGTACTGCTACTACTAGTACGTACCAGTAGTATTAGTAGGTTTTACAAGTAGTACATACTACTGCAACTACTACAAGTAGTATATACTAGTCGTAGTAGTAGTAAGTACTAGTGCTAGTAATAACTACTAGTACTAGTATTAGTAGTACATACTAGTTTGTATTACTAGTATATACTATTAGTACTACAAGTTCTAGTACTAGTACTACTATTACCAGTAGTATTGATACTAGTACTAGTAGTATAGTACTGGTACTTATACTAGTTGCAGTAGTACGTACTAGTATTAGTAGTACATACTAATATGTACTAGTAAAATGTATTACTTGTAAGTACTACAAGTACTACTAATATGTACTACTAGTAGTAGTATGTACTAAAATGTACAACTAGTAAGTACTTCTAGTACTACTAATATGTACCGCTAGTAGTAGTACTAGCATGTACTAATACTACTATTAGTAGTACTAGTAGTACATACTAGTATGTACGACTAGTACTCGTACGTACCACTAGTACTAATACGTACCACTAGTACTAGTACATTTTACAAGTAATACTAGTACATACTAGTAGTATATACTAGTAGTACATACTAGTAGTGTAGATTAGTAGTACTAGTAGTACATACTAATAATACATACTCGTAGTTAAAGTAGTATATACTATAGTACATACTAATAGTACTAGTAATACTACTAGTGGTGAAAACTGTAGTACTAGTAGTACATACTAGTAGTATGTAATAGTACTAATAGTATGTACTACTATATACTACTAGTACTTATAGTAATATGTAATACTTGTATTACTAGTATGTACAATTAGTATGTACTACTACTACTACTACTAGTACTATTACTAGAACTAATAGTACGTACAAGTACTAATACTAGTGGTACATAATAGTAGTACATATACTATTAGAACATAATTGTAGTACTACTACTACTACTAGTACTAGTCTTAGTACTACGTGTAGTACCAGTATTAGTACTACAAGTATGTACTACTTGTAGTTATACGTACAAGTAGTAATAGTATGTATTAGCTCTTGTATTACATACTAGTATGTACTAGTATTATGTACAACTAGTACTACTAGTATGTACCACTAGTAGTAGCACTGGTACTTGCACTAATACTACTAGTAAGTACTACTAGTAGTATTTGTATGTACTACTAGTAAGTACTACTAGTAGTATTTGTATGTACTACTAGTACTAGTATGTACTACTACTAGTATTAGTATGTACTACTAGTACTACTAGTATGTACTATTAGTACTACTAGTAATACGAGTATGTACTATTAGTAAAACGAACTTGTACTAGTAGTACGTACTAGTACTGGTAGTACATACTTGTATGTACTACTAGTATGTACTACTGGTAGTACTAACTAGTACTAGTAGTGCATACTAGTACGTAATAGTATTACAACTTGGACTAGTATGTAGAAGTCGTACTAGTACTAATAGTAGTATGTACTACTTGTAGATGTACATATGTAGTACTATGTACTAGTAGTAGTACTGCTACTAGTATGTACTAGTATTAGTAATACTATTAATAGGTTGTACTAGTACTACTAGTATGTACATACTAATAGTACATACTAATAGTTCTACTACTTGTAGTACACTATAAAACCAGTAAAACTAGTAGTACTAGTACTACAAGTTCTAGTACTAATAATACAACTAGTAGCATGTACTAGTACTAGTACTAATACTACTACATTCGAGTATGCAGTACAAGTACATACTAGTAGTAATACTAGTATGTACTAGTATTATGTACTACTAGTATATACTACTAGTACTACTAGTTTGTACTACTACTACTACTACTACCACTTGTACTTGTTGTACGTACTAGTACTAGTACTTGTACTGGTTGTACGACTAGTACTAGTACTTGTATTGATTGTACGTACTAGTACTATTACTTGTACTAGTTGTACATGCTAGTACTAGAAACTTGTACTAGTTGAACGTACTAGTACTAGTACTTGTTGTACGTACTAGTACTTGTACTTGTTGTACGTACTAGTACTATGCACTAGTAGTAGTTCTAGTGCAACTAGTACCAGTAGTACTGAACTATTAGTACTAGTACTAGTTGTACATACTACTAGTACATATCAATAGTATTTACTACTACTACTAGTACTAGTATCTGTAAGTACTAGTACTACTAGTAGGACTAGTACTAGTAGTAAAAACTAGTAGTACTAGTAGTACGTGCTAGTATGTACTACTTGTACTAGTACATAGTATTGGTAGTACATATTACGAGTACATACATGTAGTACATACTAGTAAAACCAATAGTACATCCTAGTAGTATTACTAATATTAGTACATAATACAACTAGTACGTACTAGTTGTACTAATAGTATTAGTAGTAGTACAACTAATAGTACTACTAGTACGTACTAGTATAAGTACCTTGTAGTACTAGTTTGTACTACTAGTATGTACTAGTACTACTAGTACTAATAGTACTCTTAGTACTAGTGGTATTATGTACTCGTAGTTCTACTACTAGTACTAGTAGTAGTACTCTTAGTACTAGTACTAGTACTATTATGTACTTGTAGTTCTACTATTAGTACTACTACTATGTACATACTAGTAGTACTAATACTAATACTACTAGTAGTACTTGTACTAGTATGCATATACTGGAACTAGCAGTACTAATACTAGAACTACTAGTAATATTAGTATTAGTAGTACTAGTATAAGTTATACGTACTAGTAGCATATACTACTAGTACATACTGGTACTACTACTACGAATACGTACAACTAGTATTAGTATAAGTTATACATACTCGTAGTATATACTACTAGTACATACTAGTATTACTACTACGAATACGTACAACTAGTACTAGTACTAATACGAGTAGTAGTAGTACGTACCAGTACTAGTACATACTATTACATGTACATTCTAATAGTACATACTAGTATATATTAGCAGTATGTACTACTAATATGTACTACTAGTAGGTACAACTAGTACTGATACTATTACTCGTACTACGTACTAGTAGTACATATTATTAGTACATACTAGTAGTAGTAATAGTACTAGTACTACAAGTACTACTACTAATACTTGTACTAATACAAGTAGCACATACTAGTAGTACATATTACTAGTAAATACTAGTACTACAACCACTAGTGCTATTACTACTAGTACTTGTACATACTAGTACTGCTACTACTAGTAGTTTGAATACTAGTAGTACATACTAGGTGTCTTAGTACTAGTACTACTACAAGTAGTATTAGTACTAGTAGTAGTACGAGTACTTGTACTACTACTAGTAGTACATACTAGTCGTACTAGTTGTATATACTTATAATGCATCCTATTAGTACATACTAGCATGTGCTTCTAGTATGTACTACTAGTATGTACTTCTGGTACTATTAGTAGTAGAACTAGCATGTACTACTAGTATGTATTACTAGTAGTACTAGTACTAGTACGTACTACTAGTACATACTAGTTGTAATAATAGTACTACTAGAACTAGTACTAGTACTACGTGCTACTAGTCTATGATAATAATGCATACTAGTAGTATTGGTAATACGATATGTACTCCTAATACTAGCATGTACTACCAGTATAATAGTGCATACTACTAATACATACTAGTATGTTCTACTTGTACTAATACGTAGTACAAGTACTAGTAGTACATAGTACTAGTACTAGTAGTACTAGTGCTAGCATATAATACTACTAGTACTAGTGCTAGCATATAATACTACTAGTACTAGTAGTACTAGTGCTAACACATAATACTACTAGTACGACTAGTATGTACTACTAGTAGTAGTACTTGTACTAATACTAATACTACCAGTATTACTAGTATTTACTACAAGTACTAATACTAGTACAAGTACTACTAGCATATACTATTAGTACTACAAGTAGTAGTACTAGTATGTACTAATAGTACATACTAGTGCTAATAGTATTAGTATTAGTTGTACGTACAAGTATTTTATACTAATAGTACACACTAATAGTACTAGTACTAGTACAAGTATTAGCAATACTAATACTAGTACAAGTATTGGCAATACTAGTAATAGTATTACTAGTTGTAGTACTAGAACTAGTACAAGTACGAGTACTAGTACTTGTACTTGCACAAGTTCTAGTACTACTAGTACTAGTATGTACTACTTGTAAGTATTAGTAGTATGTACTACTCGTATGTATTAGTAGTATATACTACTAATACTAGTATCAGTACTAGTAGTATGAACTAGTACTAGTAGTATATACTAGTATGTACTAGTAGTATGTACTATAGTTGTAGTACTAGTATGTACTAGTGTTATGTTCTACTTGTATGTAGTACTAAAACTACTAGTATGTACTACAACAACTAATAAAGCTAGTATTAGTACAAGTATTAGTGGTACGTACTAGTACTTGTAGTATGTACTATAAGTAGTACTACTAGTATGTACAAGTAGTATGTACTACTTATACTACTAGTTGTACGACACGTATAAACTACTAGTATGTACTTCTTGTACTACTAGTACTATTAGTATGTGC
>NW_006500354.1:112084-133947 GCF_000471905.2 Amborella trichopoda | reverse complement strand
TAGTATATACTAGTAGTAGTAGTACATACTAGTAGTAGTAGTAGCAGTAGTAGTAGTACATACTAGTAGTACTAGTACTAGTACTACTACTAGTATTAGTACTTCTAATATTACTAGTATTAGTAGTTTGTACTACTAGTAATACGTTCTACTAGTACTTGTAATAGTATTAGTAGTACATACTAGTACTAGCATTACATATTAGTGTAGATTAGTACTATTGTACTAGTAGTAGTACTACTAGTACTAATAGTAGTACTAGTAGTACAGACTTCTACTACTACTACTAGTACGAGTAGTACCTACTCGTAGTATATACCAGTATGTACAACTCATACTACTAGTAATAGTACTAGTAGCATGTACAACTAGTAGTAGTACATTCTAGTAATATATACTACTAGTCCATACTAGAATGTACTACAAGTATGTATTACAAGTTTGTTCTTGTAGTATGCGCTACTAGAAGCTACTACTAGTAGTACTAATAGCACTACTACTAGTACTAGTAGTACATACTACTACTACTACTATGACTACTAGTAAAGTTAGTAGTACATACTAGTAGTACGTACTAGTAGTGTATACTAGTAGTACGTACTAGCATGTACTTGTAATAGTAGTAGTAGTATGTACTTGTAGCATGTACTACTTGTATGAGTAGTAGTCGTACTAGATTGTACTAGTAGTACAAACTCAAAGTACTAATAGTACATATTAGTTGTACATACTATTATATACTACTAGTGCTAGTAGTACTAGTACTAGTAGGTACTACTAGTATGTACCACCAGAACTACAAGTATGTACTCGTAGAACAAACTAGTACTAGTACTAATATGTACTAGTACTAGTATGTAGTAGTAGTACTAGTAGTGTAAGTACTAGTAGTATGTACTACTAGTACTAGTACTATTCGTAGTAGCAGTAGTAGTACTAGTAGTACATACTAATACTTGTACTAGTAGTATGTACCACTAGTAGTAGTAGTACTTGTAGCACATTCTTGTAGTACATACTACAACTAGTCTTAGCAGTATTTGCTACACGTACATACTAGTACAAGTAGTAGTACAACTAGTACTAATTGTAGTATGTGCTACTTGTAGTAGTACTACTAGTACATACTAGTTTGTTCTACTACTAACGCTACTAGTAGTATATATTACTAATAGTACTACTAGTACATACTAATATGTACAACTAATAGTTGTAGTACTATTAGTTGTAGTACTACTAGTACCTACTAGTAGTAGTACTTTAGTAGTAGTACTATTAGTATGTACAACTACTACTAGTAGTACTATTAGTAGTAGTACTACTAGTACCTACTTGTAGTATGTAGTAGTTGTACTAGTAGTATGTACTACTTGTACTAGTAGTAGTTGTATTAGTAGTATGTACGACTTGAACTAGAAGTAGTTGTACTAGTATGTACTGATACTAGTACTACTAGTAGTACATACTCGTTGTACTAGTAGTACATACTACTCGTACTAGTACTAGTACTACTAGTATGTACTAGAAGTACATACTAGTAGTCCATACTAGTACTATTAGTAGTACATACTAGTATGTACTACTAGTATTAGTACGTACCAATAATACTAGTACGTACCACTAGCACTGGTGTGTTCTGCTAGTAGTACTACTAATATATAGTAGTAGTACTTGTAGTCTATACTAGCATTACCAGTAGTACTTACTCGTAGTACAAGTTGTACATTCTAGTAGTACTAGTAGCAGTAGTAGTACTAGTGGTAAATACTAATAGTACTAGTAGTATGTACTAGTAGTATACACTACTATATACTATTAGTACTTATAGTAATATGTACTACTAGTACTACTAATATGTGCAACTAGTATGAACTACTACTACTCCTAGTACTATTACTAGTACTAGTAGTACGTACTAGTATTAGTAGTACATACTATTAGAACATACTAGTAGTACACACTATTAGTACATACTAGTATTAGTATTAGTAGTAATAATATTAGTAGTACTAGTACTTGTACTAGTAGTACTAGTGCATATTAGTAGTACATACTATAAGTATATACTAGTACTACTACTACTAGATCAACAGTACTAGTACTAGTAGTACATACTAGTATGTACTATTATTAGTATTACATACTATTAGTACATACTAGTTCTACTACTACTAGTACAGTAGTACTAGTACTACATACTACTACTAGTAGTACATACTCGTAGTACTAGTACTACCGGTTGTACACACTAGTAGTACTCGTAGAACATACTAGAAGTACTTACTTCTATATACTAGTAGTACTAATAGTAGTGCTACTAGTACTACTAGTACTAGTGCAACTAGTACTACTAGTACTAGTACTACTAATACAACTAATACTAATAGTACATACTTGTAGTACTATTAGAACTAATAGTACAGACTTGTAGTACTACTAGCATCAATACTACTAGTAGTACATACTAGCAATACTATTGGTTGTACTAGTAGCACATACTAGTATGTACTATTAGTACTAGTATGTACCACTAGTACTATTACGTACCATTAGTACTAGTACGTTTTACAAGTAATACTTGTAGTACATACTATTAGTGTATACTAGTAGTACAAATAGTATTAGTACGAGTTGTACTAGTAGTACATACTTCTAGTACTGGTAATACATACTCGTAGTACAAGTGGTACATACTAATAGTACTAGTATTAGATACTAATAGCACTAATAGTACTTATACTAGTACTAGTAATTCTACTAGTGGTACAAACTAATAATACTACTAGTATATACTAGTAGTATGTACTAATACTAATAGTATATCCTACTATATACAACTAGTACGTATAGTAATGTGAACTACTAGTATGTACTACTACTGCTTGTTGTGGTAGTACGTACTAGTAGTACATAATAGTAGTACATTTTATTAGTACATACTAGTACTAGTACCAGTATAATAATTGTACATACCATTAGTGCATACTGGTACTTTTAGTACTTATACTAGTAGTACAAATTAGTAAAACATACTATTAGTACATATTAGTACTGCTACTACTAGATAAGTAGTACTAATATAAGTATAATACAACTAGTATGTACTACTACTACTACTAGTACTAGTTCTAGTAGTACATACTAATATTAATACAAAAATTTCATATTATTAGTACATACTATTAGTACATACTAGTATTAGAACTAGTAGTTCTTGTACTTGTACTAATAGTACTAGTAGTACATAGTAGTAGCACATACTATTAGTACATACATGTACTACTAGTATGTACTACTAGTATATATTACTAGTTGTACTAGTACTAGTATGTACTTCTAGTGGATACTAGTAGTACATACTAGTAGTACTAGTAGAACATACTAGAAGTACATACTAGTAGTATTTACGAGTACTACTACAACTTGTACTTGTAGTACATACGAGTTTGCACCTTCAGTATGTACTACTAGTAGTATATACTAGTAGTACTAGTAGAACATACTAGAAGTACATACTACTAGTACTTACGAGTACTACAACAGCTAGTACTCGTAGTACATACTTGAATGTGCTACTAGTACTACTAGTATGTACTACTCGTAAGAGTACTAACATGTACTACTAGTACTACTAGTATTGACCACTAGTAATAGTACTAGTAGGTACTACTAGTACTACTAGTGTGAACTATTAGTATGAACAACTAGTATGTACTACTAGTGCACTAGTACTAGTACTAGTACATAGAACTAGTACAACAAGTAGTAGTAGTAGTAGTATGTACTAGTAGTATGTACTTTTATTAAGTACTACTAGTACCACTAATATGTACTACTTGTAGTTGTACTAGTACTAATACTACTAGTTTGTATTACTATAATGTACTACTTATACTACTCGTACATTATAGTAGTATGTACTACTAGTACTATTACTAGTACTACTAGTATGTACTAGTAAAATATACTACTAGTAGTGGTACTAGTATGTACTACTAGTACGACTAGTATGTACTACTAATACTACTAGTATGTACTATTGGTAGTACTAGTAATAGTATGTACTACACGTACATACTAGTTATACATACTAGTTTGTACTAGTACAATTAGTAGTACATACTAGTCTACTAATACTAGAACTAGTAGTATGAGTACTTGTACTATTAGTAGTACTCGTACTAGTACAACGAGTATTACTATTATTCGTATAAGTACTAGTACTACTTGTACTATTAATATGTACTACTAGTACTACAAGTAGTATGTACTACTAGTACGACAAGTAGTATGTACTACTAGTACTACAAGTTGTACGTACTACTAGTACTACAAGTTGTACGTACTACTAGTACTACAAGTTATATGTACTACAAGTAGTTTGTACTACTAGTACTACAAGTAGTATGTACTACTAATACTACAAGTAGTATGTACTACTAGTACTACAAGTAATAGTACTACTATTACTAGTACTATGTATAAGTAGTACATGCTAGTAGTACATACTAATACAAGTAGTTCAAGTACTTATACTAGTATAAGTAGTACATGCTAATAGTTATAATAGTACAAACTAGTAGTACATACTAGTTATACAACTAGTAGTACATATAAGTATGTACTACTAGTACATACTTAAAAGTATGTACTACTAGTACTAGTTCGTGCTACTAGTACTAGTTCGTACTACTAGTAGTAAGTACGTACTACTAGCGTACTACTAATACTAGTTCGTACTACTAGTAATACAAATGTGTACTTACTACTAGTATATACTAATACAACTACTACTAGTACATACTAGTATGTACTTTTAGTAGTGATAGTACTTGTACTACTATTAGTAGATACTCGTAGTACATACTAGTATGTACCACTAGTACGTACTAGTAGTTCAGACAAGTACTAGTACTAATACTAGTATGTATTATAAGTATTAGTAATACGTACTAATATGTACTAGTAGTATGTACTACTAGTATAACTAGTATGTACAACTAGTAAAAGTATTAATATGTACTTGAAGTTTGTACTACTAGTACTAGGGCTAGTACAACTGGTATGTACTACTAGTATATACTTCTTGAACTATTAGTGCTAGTAGTACAGATTAGCATGTACTAGTAGTATGTCCTACTAGTCTGTACTACTAGTAGTAGTACTAGCACTAGTACCAGTACTACATGAATTATTTAGTACTACTAATAGTACGTACGAATAGTAGTACTAGTACTACTAGTACTACTAATAGTACGTACTAGTAGTAGTACTAGTACTATTAGTATGTACATCTAGTAGTAGAACATACTTGTTGTAGATACTAGTATGTACCACTAGTACGTACTTGTAGTACATACTAGTAGTATGTACTAATAGTACATACTAGTAGTACATACTAGTATATACTACCAGTACGTACTAGTAGCAGATTCTTGTAGTTTATACTAATAGTACTAGTAGAAAATACTAGTACTAGTACTACATACTAGTATGTACTACTTTGTGTACTAGTAGTATGTACTTTTAGTAATACTAGTACTGGTACTACTAGTATATACTAGTATAACTACTACTAGTACTAGTAGTATATACTACTACTACTACTATTAGTACTAGTAGTAAATGCTACTAGAACATACTATTATGTACTACTAGTATGTACAAGTAGCATAACTAATATGTACAACTTGTAGTAAAACTAGTACTAGCACGTACTACTAGTAGTACTACTACTAGTACTAGTACTACAACTAGTAGTACATACTAGTATTACTATTACTAGTACTACTATTACTAGTCTAGTAGTACATATCGATATGTACTCCGAGTACGTACTACTCGTACTACTAGTAATACTAGTATTAGTACATACTAGTAGTACAACTACTAGTACTAGTAGTACATATTACTACTACTACTAGTATGTACTAGTACTACTAGTATCTACTAGTATGTACTAATAAAATATACTACTAGTAGTTGTACTAGTATGTACTATTAGTATTACCAGTATGTATTATTAGTAGTACTAGTACTAGTATGTACTACACGTAGATACTAGTTTGTATTAGTACAATTAGTAGTACATACTAGTCTACTAGTACTAGAACTAGTAATACGATTACTTGTACTACTAGTAGTACTCGTACTAGCACGACGATTATTACTATTATTCAAACAAGTACTAATACTACTTGTACTACTAGCACTACAAGTAATAGTACTACTATTACTATTACTAGTACTATGTATAAGTAGTACATGCTAGTAGTACATACTAATACTAGTAGTATTAGTACTTGTACTAGTACAAATAGTACATACTAATAGTTATAGTAGTACATACTAATTATACAACTAGTAGTACTTACAAGTATATACTACTAATACTAGTACGTGCTACTAGTACTAGTTCATACTACTAGTAGTAGAACAAGTACGTACTACTACCACTACTACGTACTACTAGTACTAGTTCGTACTACTAGTAGTACAAGTACATACTACAAGTAGTAAAATAAGTACATACTACTAGTATGTACTACTAGTACTACAAGTAGTATGTACTACTACTACTAATAGTACTACCATTACTATTACTAGTAATACGTATAAGTAGTACATACTAGTACTACCAGACTAATACTAGTAGTACTAGTACTAGTAGTTTTATACAAGTAGTAATAGTAGTGCACACTAATAGTACATATTAATCCTACTACTAGTCGTACAAGTAGTACGAACAAGTATGTACTACTAGTACTAGTTCGTACTACTAGTACTAGAACATGTACGTACTACTAGTACTAGTTCGAATTACTAGTACAACAAGTACGTTCTACTAGTATGTACTACTAGTTCTACAACTAGTAGTACTAGTACGTACTGCTAGTAGTAGAACAAGCACGTGCTACTAGTATGTACTACTAGTAGTACAAGTACGTACTACTAGTATGTACTACTAGTAGTACAAGTACATACTACTAGTAGTAGAATAAGTACGTATTACTAGTATGTACTACTAGTAGTACAAGTACGTACTACTCGTAGTAGAACAAGTACGTATTACTAGTATGTACTACTAGTAGTACAAGTACATATTAGTAGTAGAAGAACATGTACATACTATTAGTATGTACTACTAGTAGTACTAGTACTAGTATGTACTAAAATTACATACTAGTTGTACATACTAGTTTGCGCTAGTACAGTAAGTAGTACATGCTAGTCTACTAGTACTAGAACTAATAGTACGAGTACTTGTACTACTAGTACTACTCGTACTAGTACTACGAGTACTAGTACTACAAGTACTACTATTATTAATACAAGTATTATACTACTTGTAATATTAGTATGTACTATTAGTACTACAAGTAGTATGTACTACTAGTACATCTTTTAGTAGCAATACTGTTACAATTACTAGTATTACGTATAAGTAGTACATGCTAGTAGTACATACTAATACTTGTAGTACTAGTACTAGTAGTACATACTAGTAGGTACTTCTTGTACTATTATACTTGTACCAGTACTAGTAGTAATTGTACGTAATAGTACTAGTAGTACATATTAGCTTGTACTAGTAAAACATATTAGCATGTACTAGTAGTACTAATAGTACTGATACTATAACTTCTAGTACTATTAGTATGTATTAGTACTACTAGTACTATTAGTAGTAGAACTAGTACTAATAGTACATACTAATAGTACTAATAGTAAATACGAGTAGTACTAGTAGCACTTATTAGAAGTACATACTAGTAGTGCACACTAGTAATACGAGTAGTACATATTAGTATAACTAGTAGTACATACTAGTAGTACTAGTATTACTAGTAATACTAGTATTATATATACTAGTAGTAATACTAGTGGTACTAATATTACTAGTAATACAAGTATTACATAAACTAGAAGTATATACTAGTAGTACTAGAATAGAACTAGTACTAGTAGTAGTAGTACTTGTAGTACCTTTTAGTTGTACATACTTCTAGTACAAACTAGTACTAGTAGTAGTACAATCTAGTAGTAGTAAATTCTTGTAGTGCATACTACTAAAACATACTAGTACTAGTAGTAATACTACTAGTACATATTAGTATATACTACTACGAGTAGTAATACTACAAGTACATATTAATACATACTATTACTAGTACTACTAGTAGTATGTACAATAAGTAGTAGTACTACTGGCAGTATGTACTATTAGTAGAGTACTACTGGTTCATAATAGTATGTACTTCTATTAGAACTTCTAGTAGTACATTCTACTAGTAATATTATTACTAGTCCATGCTAGTAGTACGTACTAGTAATAGCATTAGTACTAGTACTATTAGTATATACTACTAGAACTACTAGTATGTATTACTAAGAGTATTAGTGCTAATACTACTAATACATACTAGTACACTTACTACTAGTAGTTCATACTAGTACTACTACTATTAAGACTAGTAATAATAGTATTTGTAGTACTAATGCTAGTACTACATATTACTAGTACATACTAGAAGTACTACAAGTACTACTAGTATGTACTACTCGTAAAACTAGTAATATTACTACTAGTACATACTAATACAACTACTACTAGTACTAGTTTGTACATACTACTCGTACATACTAGTAGTGATAATACTAATACTACTACTAGTAGTAGATACTCGTAGTACATACTAGTAGTACTAGTAGTTCAAAGAAGTACTAGAACTAATATTAGTATGTACTATAAGTACTAGTAATACATACTAATATGTACTAGTAGTATGTCCTACTAATACAACTAGTAATAGTACTAGTATGTACTTGAAGTTTGTACTACTAGTACTAGGGCCAGTACAACTAGTATGTACTTCTTGAACTATTACTACTAGTAGTACGTATTAGCCTGTACTAGTAGTTTGTCTTACTAGTATGTACTACTAGTAGTAGTTTTAGCACTTGTACTAGTACTACATGAATTATTTTGTACTTCTAATAATACGTACTAGTAGTAGTACTAGTACTACTACTAGTACTATTAGTATGTACAACTAGTAATAGTACACACTTATTGTAGATACTAGTATGTACTACAAGTACGTACTTGTAGTACATACTAGTAGTATATACTAATAGTATATACTAGTAGTACATACTAGTACGTACTACTAGTATGTACTAGTAGCACGTTCTTGTAGTTTATACTAGTAATACTAGTAGTACAAACTAGTAGAACATATTAGTACTAGTACTACGTACTAGTATGTACTACTTTGTATACGACTTGTATGTACTTCTAGTAATACTAGTACGGGTACTACTAGTACATACTAGTATAACTACTACTAGTACTAGTAGTACATACTATTACAACTACAACTAGTACTAGTAGTAAATACTACTAGAACGTATTATTATGTACTACTTGTATGTACAACTAGCACAACCAGTATGTACAACTTGTAGCAACACTAGTACTACTAGTACATACTACTTGTAGTACTAGTACTACAACTAGTAGTGCATACTAGTAGTACTAGTTGTACTAGTAGTACATACTAGTACTACTATTACTATTACTAGTACTAGTAGTACATATCGGTATGCACTTCGAGTATGTACTACTAGTAGTACTAGTATTAGTACATACTAGTAGTACTAGTATTAGTACATACTAGTAGTACTAGTATTAGTACATACTAGTAGTACTACTATTAGTACTAGTAGTACATACTACTACTACTACGACTACTAGTAAAACTAGTAGTACATACTAGTAGTATGTATTAGTATGTACTAGTAATAGTAGTAGTAGTAGTATGTACTTGTAGCATGTACTACTTGTACTAATAGTAATCGTACAAGATTGTACTAGTACTACTAGTACATACTGGTAGTACTGATAGTACATATTAGTTGTACATACTATTATATACTACTAGTACTAGTAGTACTAATACTTGTAGGTACTACTAGTATATACTACCAGAACTACTAGTATGTCTCATAGTATAAACTAGTACTAGTACTAATATGTACTAGTAGTACTAGTAAGTACTAGTAGTATGTACTACTAGTACTAGCACTATTCGTAGTAGCAGTAGTCGTACTAGTAGTACATACTAATACTTGTACTAGTAGTATGTTCCACTAGTAGTAGTAGTACTTGTAGTACATTCTAGTAGTACGTTCTAGTAGTACATACTACAATTAGTACATACTAGTTCTACTACTAGTAGTACTAGTACTACATACTTGTAGTACTAGTACTACCAGTAGTACACACTTGTAGTACTAGTAGAACATACTAGAAGTACTTATTTCTATATACTAGTAGTACTAATAGTAGTGCTACTAGTACTAGTACTACTAATACTACTCATACAACTAGTACTAGTAGTACATTACTAGTAGTCCATACTAGTACTAGTAGTACATTACTACTAGTACGTTACTAGTTGTACATTGCTAATAGTACATTACTAGTAGTACGTACTATTAGTTTTTCAAGTAAGTACTAGAAGTACTAATACTAGTACTACTAGTATGAACTAGAAGTATATACTAATACTAGTACTACTAGAAGTACATACTAGTAGTTCATACTAGTACTATTAGTAGTATTAGTAGTACATACTAGTATGTACTATTAGTATTAGTACGTACCAATAATACTAGTACGTACCACTAGCACTAGTGCGTTCTGCTAGTAGTACTTGCAGTCTATACTAGCATTACCAGTAGTACATACTCGCAGTACAAGTTGTACATACTAGTAGTACTAGTGGCAGTAGTAGTACTAGTAGTAAATACTAATAGAAGTAGTAGTATGTACTAGTAGTATATACTACTATATACTATTAGTACTTATAGTAATATGTACTACTAGTACTACTAATATGTGCAACTGGTATGAACTACTACTACTTCTAGTACTATTAATAGTACTAGTAGTACGTAATAGTACTAGTAGTACATACTATTAGTACATACTAGTAGTACATACTACTAGTACATACTATTAGTACATACTAGTAGTACATACTATTAGTGCATACTAGTAGTACAAACTATTAGTACATACTAGTTCTACTCCTACTAGATCAGCAGTACTAGTACTAGTAGTACATACTAGTATGTACTATTACTAGTATTACATACTATTAGTACATACTAGTTCTACTACTACTAGTACAGTAGTACTAATACTACATACTAGTACAAGTAGTACATACTCGTAGTGCTAGTACATACTCGTAGTACTAGTACTACCAGTAGTACACACTAAAAGTACTAGTAGAATATACTAGAAGTACTTACTTCTATATACTAGTAGTACTAATAGTAGTACTACTAGTACTAGTAGTACTAGTGCAACTAGTACTATTAATACTACTAATACAACTAGTACTAATAGTACATACGTGTAGTACTACTAGCACTAATAATACAGACTTGTAGTACTACGAGTACTAATAGTACATACTAGTAGTACTAGTAGTACATACTACCAATATTTTTGGTTGTACTAGTAGCACATACTAGTACATACTACTAGTACTAGTACGTACCACTAGTACTAGTACGTACCATTAGTACTATTACGTTTTACAAGTAGCACTTGTAGTACATACTATTAGTATATACTAGTAGTACATACCCGTAGTACAAGTGGTACATACTAGTAGTACTAGTATTACATACTAGTAGCACTCGTAGAACTTGTACTAGTACTAGTAATTCTACTAGTGCTACAAACTAATAATACTACTAGTATATACTAGTAGTATGTACTAACACTAATAGTATATCCTACTATATACAACTAGTACATATAGTAATGTGAGCTACTAGTATGTACTACTACTGCTAGTTGTGGTAGTACGTACTAGTAGTACATAATAGTAGTACATTTTATTAGTACATACTGGTACTAGTACTAGTATAATAATTGTACATACCATTAGTGCATACTAGTACTTTTAGTACTTATACTAGTAGTACAAATTAGTAAAACATACTATTAGTGCATATTAGTACTGCTACTACTAGATAAATAGTACTAATATAAGTATACTACAACTAGTATGTACTACTAGTACTAGTTCTAGTTCTAGTAGTACATACTAATATTAGTAAGAAAAGTTCATATTATTAGTACATACTATTAGTACGTACTAATATTAGAAGTAGTAGTTCTTGTACTTGTACTAATAGTACTAGTAGTACATAGTAGTAGCACGTACTATTAGTACATACTTGTACTACTAATATGTACTACTAGTATATATTACTAGTAGTACTAGTACTAGTATGTACTTCTAGTAGATACTAGTAGTACATACTAGTAGTACTAGTAGAACATACTAAAAGTACATACTAATAGTTCATACTAATAGTACTTACGAGTACTACTACAACTACTACTAGTAGTACATTACAAGTAGTCCGTACTAGTACTAGTAGTACATTACTAGTAGTACATTACTACTAGTACGTTACTAGTTGTACATTGCTAATAGTACATTACTAGTAGTACGTACTATTAGTTTTTCAAGTAAGTACTAGAAGTACTAATACTAGTACTACTAGTATGTACTAGAAGTACATACTAATACTAGTACTACTAGAAGTACATACTAGTAGTTCACACTAGTACTAGTAGTAGTATTAGTAGTACATACTAGTATGTACTATTAGTATTAGTACGTACCAATAATACTAGTACGTACCACTAGCACTAGTGCATTCTGCTAGTAGTACTACTAATGTATACTAGTAGTACTTGTAGTCTATACTAGCATTACCATTAGTACATACTCGCAGTACAAGTTGTACATACTAGTAGTACTAGTGGCAGTAGTAGTACTAGTGGTAAATACTAATAGAAGTAGTAGTATGTACTAGTAGTATATACTACTATATACTATTAGTACTTATAGTATATGTATTACTAGTACTTCTAATATGTGCAACTGGTATGAACTACTACTACTCCTAGTACTATTAATAGTACTAGTAGTACATACTATTAGTACATACTAGTAGTACATACTACTAGTACATACTATTAGTACATACTAGTACTAGTATTAGTATTACTAGTAGTACCAATATTAGTAGTACTAGTACTTGTATTAGTTGTACTAGTGCATACTAGTAGTATATACTATTAGTACATACTAGTTCTACTCCTACTAGATCAGCAGTACTAGTACTAGTAGTACATACTAGTATGTACTATTACTAGTTCTACTACTACTAGTACAGTAGTACTAAAACTACATACTAGTACTAGTAGTACATACTCGTAGTACTAGTACATACTCGTAGTACTAGTACTAACAGTAGTACACACTAAAAGTACTAGTAGAATATACTAGAAGTACTTACTTCTATATATTAGTAGTACTAATAGTAGTACTACTAGTACTAGTACTACTAGTGCAACTAGTACTACTAATACTACTAATACAACTAGTACTAATAGTACATACGTGTAGTACTACTAGCACTAATAGTACAGACTTGTAGTACTACGAGTACTAATAGTACATACTAGTAGTACTAGTAGTACTAGTAGTACTAGTAGCACATACTAGTACGTACTACTAGTACTAGTAGCACATACTAGTACGTACTACTAGTACTAGTAGCACATACTAGTACGTACTACTAGTACTAGTATGTACCACTAGTATTAGTACTTACCATTAATACTAGTACGTTTTACAAGTAGCACTTGTAATACATACTATTAGCGTATACTAGTAGTACATACCCGAAGTACAAGTGGTACATACTAGTAGCACTAGTAGAACTTGTACTAGTACTAGTAATTCTACTAGTGCTACAAACTAATAATACTACTAGTATATACTAGTAGTATGTACTAATACTAATAGTATATCCTACTATATACAACTTGTACGTATAGTAATGTGAACTACTAGTATGTACTACTACTGCTAGTTGTGGTAGTACGTACTAGTAGTACATAATAGTAGTACATTTTATTAGTACATACTGGTACTAGTACTAGTATAATAATTGTACATACCATCAGTGCATACTAGTACTTAGTACTTATACTAATAGTACAAATTAGTAAAACATACTATTAGTACATATTAGTACTGCTACTACTAGATAAGTAGTACTAATATAAGTATAGTATAACTAGTATGTACTACTACTACTAGTACTAGTTCTAGTAGTACATACTAGTATTAATACAAAAAGTCCATATTATTAGTACATACTATTAGTACGTACTAGTATTAGACTAGTAGTTCTTGTACTTGTACTAATAGTACTAGTAGTACATAGTAGTAGCACATACTATTAGTACATACTTGTACTACTAATATGTACTACTAGTATATATTACTAGTAGTACTAGTACTAGTATGTACTTCTAGTAGATACTAGTAGTACATACTAGTAGTACTAGTAGAACATACTAGAAGTACATACTAGTAGTACATACTAATAGTACTTACGAGTACTACTACAACTTGTACTAGTAGTACATTACTAGTAATCCGTACTAGTACTAGTAGTACATTACTAGTAGTACATTACTACTAGTACGTTACTAGTTGTACATTACTAATAGTACATTACTAGTAGTACGTACTATTAGTTTTTCAAGTAAGTACTCGAAGTACTAATGCTAGTACTACTAGTATGTACTAGAAGTACATACTAATACTAGTACTACTAGAAGTACATACTAGTAGTTCATACTAGTACTATTAGTAGTATTAGTAATACATACTAGCACTAGTGTGTTCTACTAGTAGTGCTACTAATATATACTAGTAGTACTTGTAGTCTATACTAGCATTACCAGTAGTACATACTCGCAGTACAAGTTATACATACTAGTAGTACTAGTTGCAGCAGTAGTACTAGTGGTAAATACTAATAGTACTAGTAGTATGTACTAGTAGTATATACTACTATATACTATTAGTACTTATAGTAATATGTACCACTAGTACTACTAATATGTGCAACTAGTATGAACTACTACTACTCCTAGTACTATTAATAGTACTATTAGTACATACTATTAGTACATACTAGTAGTACATACTACTAGTACATACTATTAGTACATACTAGTACTAGTATTAGTAGTACTAGTAGTACTAATATTAGTAGTACTAGTACTTGTACTAGTGCATACTAGTTCTTCTCCTACTAGATCAGCAGTACTAGTACTAGTAGTACATACTAGTATGTACTAGTACTAGTAGGACATACTAGTATGTACTATTACTAGTATTACATACTATTAGTACATACTAGTTCTACTACTACTAGTACAATAGTACTAATACTACATACTATTACTAGTATTACATACTATTAGTACATACTAGTTCTACTAGTACTAGTACAATAGTACTAATACTACATACTAGTACTAGTAGTACATACTCGTAGTACTAGTACTACCAGTAGTACACACTAAAAGTACTAATAGAATATACTAGAAGTACTTACTTCTATATACTAGTAGTATTAATAGTAGTACTACTAATACTAGTAGTACTAGTACAACTAGTACTACTAGTACTAGTACTACTAATACTACTAATACAACTAGTACTAATAGTACATACGTATAGTACTACTAGCACTAATAGTACAGACTTGTGGTACTACTAGTACCAATAGTACATACTAGTAGTACTAGTAGTACTAGTAGTACATACTAGCAATATTATTGGTTGTACTAGTAGCACATACTAGTACGTACTACTAGTACTAGTATGTACCACGAGTACTAGTACGTACCATTAGTACTAGTACGTTTTACCATTACCACTAGTACTAGTACGTACCATTAGTACTAGTTCGTTTTACCATTACCACTAGTATTAGTACGTACCATTAGTACTAGTATTATTAGTAGTAGTACATACTAGTACTAGTATTAGTAGTAGCAGTAGTACATACTAGTAGTACTAGTACTAATACTACTAGCAGTATTAGTACTCCTAGTACTACAAGTATTAGTAGTGTACTAGTATGAACCAGTAGTTTGTACTACTGTAGTACGTTCTACTAGTACTCGTACTAGTATTAGTAGCACATACTAGCACTAACAGTACATATTAGTATAGACTAGTACTATTGTACTAGTAGTAATACTACTAGTATGTCTTAATACTACTAATACAAACTTGTACTACTATTACTAGCACGAGTAGTACGTACTAGTAGTATATACCTGTATGTACTACTCGTACTACTAGTATGTACTACTAGTAGTAGTACTAATAGCATGTACTGCTAGTAGTAGTACATTCTAGTAGTATATACTACTAATCCATACTAGAATGTACTACAAGTATGTATTACAAGTATGTTCTTGTAGTATGCGCTACTAGAAGCTACTACTAGTAATACTAGTAGTTGTACAAGCTAGTATGTCATTGTAGTACTACTAGTAGAAGTACTACTAGTACAAACTGGTAGTACATACTAGTTGTATTAGTACAAGTACTACGAGTATGTACTATTAGTAGAACTAGTACTATTAGTATGTACTAGTACTATTAGTACTACTACGACAATTAGTTCAAGTACAAGTACTAATACTGCTAGTATGTACTACTCGTATGCACTTTTAGTGCTAGTACAAGTACTAGTAGTACATGCTACTAGTAGTACATTACTAAAACTAGTATTACTAGTACTAGTACTAGAAGTGCATTACTAGTACTTGTACTAGTAGTACATAACTAGTAGTACAATACTAGTAGTACGTTACTAATAGTACGTTACTAGTCGTACGTTATTAGTAGTACGTTACTAAGAGTACGTTACTAGTAGTACGTACTAGTACTAGTAGTACATTACTAATAGTACGTACTAGTACTAGTAGTACATTACTACTATTACATACTAGTACTAGTAGTACATTACTACTAGTACGTTACTAGTTGTAAAATACTACTAGTACATTACTAGTAGTACATTACTAGTAGTGCGTACTATTAGTTTTTCAAGTACGTACTAGAAGTACTAATACTAGTACTACTAGTATGTACTAGAAGTACATACTAGTACTAGTACTACTAGAAGTATATACTAGTAGTCCATACTAGTACTATTAGCAGTATTAGTAGTACATACTAGTAGTACATACTAGTATTAGTACGTACCAATTATACTAGTACGTACCACTAGCAGTAGTGTGTTCTGCTAGTAGTACTACTAATATATACTAGTAGTCTATACTAGCATTACCAGTAGTACTTACACGTAGTACAAGTTGTACATACTAGTAGTACTACTGGTAAATACTAATAATACTAGTAGTATGTACTAGTAGTATATACTACTATATACTATTAGTACTTATAGTAATATGTACTACTAGTACTACTAATATGTGTAACTAGTATGAACTACTACTACTCCTAGTACTATTACTAGTACTAGTAGTACGTACTAGTACTAGTAGTACATACTATTAGTACATACTATAAGTACTAGTGCATACTAGTAGTACATACTATAAGTATATACTAGTACTACTACTACTAGATCAGCAGTACTAGTACTAGTAGTACATACTAGTATGTACTATTACTAGTATTACATACTATTAGTACATACTAGTTCTACTACTAGTAGTACAGTAGTACTAGTACTACATACTCGTAGTACTAATACTACCAGTAGTACACACTTGTAGTACTAGTAGAACATACTAGAGGTACTTTCTTCTATATACTAGTAGTACTAATAGTAGTGCTACTAGTACTACTAGTACTAGTGCAACTAGTACTACTAGTACTAGTACTACTAATACTACTCATATGACTAGTACTAATAGTACATACTTGTAGTAGTACTAGTACTAATAGTACAGACTTGTAGTACTACTAGCACTAATAGTACATACTAGTAGTACTAATACTACTAGTAGTACATACTAGCAATTCTATTGGTTGTACTAGTAGCACATATTAGTATGTACTACCAATACTAGTATGTACCACAAGTAGTAGTACGTACCATTAATACTAGTACGTTTTACAAGTAGTACTTGTAGTACATACTATTAGTATGTACTAGTAGTACTAATAGTACTAGTATGAGTTGTACTAGTAGTACATACTCGTAGTACTAGTAATACATACTCGTAGTACAAGTGGTACATACTAGTAGTACTAGTATTACATACAAGTAGCACTAGTAGTACTTGTACTAGTACTAGAAATTCTACTAGTGGTACAAACTAATAATACTACTAGTATATACTAGTAGTATGTACTAATACTAATAGTATATCCTACTATATACAACTAGTACGTATGGTAATGTGAACTACTAGTATATACAACTAGTATGTACTACTACTGCTAGTTCTGGTTGTACGTACTAGTAGTACATAATAATAGTACATTTTATTAGTACATACTAGTACGAGTACCAGTATAATAATTGTACATACCATTATTGCATACTAGCACTTTTAGTACTTATACTAGTAGTACAAATTAGTAAAACATACTATTAGTACATATTAGTACTGCTACTACTAGATAAGTAGTACTAATATAAGTATAATACAACTAGTATGTACTACTACTACTACTAGTACTAGTTCTAGTAGTACATACTAATATTAGTACAAAAAGTTCATATTATTAACACATACTATTAGTACGTACTAGTATTAGAACTAGTAGTTCTTGTACTTGTACTAATAGTACTAGTAGTACATAGTAGTAGCACATACTATTAATACATATTTATACTACTAATATGTACTACTAGTATATATTACTAGTAGTACTAGTACTAGTATGTACTTCTAGTGGATACTAGTAGTACATACTAGTAGTTCTAGTAGAACATACTAGTAGTACATACTAGTAGTACTAGTAGAACATACTAGAAGTACATACTAGTAGTACTTACGAGTACTACTACAACTAGTACTTGTAGTACATACGAGTTTGCACCTCCAGTATGTACTACTAGTAGTATATACTAGTAGTACTAGTAGAACATACTAGAAGTACATACTACTAGTACTTATGAGTACTACTACAACTAGTACTCGTAGTACATACTTGAAAGTGCTACTAGTACAAGCTACTAGTACTACTAGTATGTACTACTCGTAAGAGTACTAACATGTACTACTAGTACTATTAGTATTGACCACTAGTAATAATACTAGTATGTACTACTAGTACTACTAGTGTGAACTACTAGTATGAACAACTAGTATGTACTACTAGTGCACTAGTACTAGTACTAGTACGTAGAACTAGTACAACAAGTAGTAGTAGCAGTAGTAGTATGTACTAGTAGTATGTACTTTTATTAAGTACTATTAGTATCACTAATATGTACTACTTGTAGTTGTACTAATACTAATACTACTAGTTTGTACTACTATAATGTACTACTTACACTACTCGTATATTATAGTAGTATGTACTACTATTACTATTACTAGTACTACTAGTATGTACTAGTACAATATACTACTAGTAGTAGTACTAGTATGTACTAGTAAAATATACTACTAATAGTAGTACTAGTATGTACTAGTATGTACGACTTGTACGACTAGTATGTACTACTAGTACTACTAGTATGTACTATTGGTAGTACTAGTAATAGTATGTACTACACGTACAAACTACTTATACATACTAGTTTGTATTAGTACAATTAGTAGTATATACTAGTCTACTAATACTAGAACTAATAGTACGAGTACTTGTACTATTAGTAGTACGAGTACTAGTACAACGAGTATTACTATTACGAGTATAAGTACTAGTACTACTTGTACTGCTAGTATGTACTACTAGTACTACAAGTAGTATGTACTACTAGTACGAAAAGTAGTATGTACTACTAGTACTACAAGTAGTATGTACTACTAGTACTACAAGTAGTATGTACTATTAGTACTACAAGTAATAGTACTACTATTACTAGTACTATGTATAAGTAGTACATGCTACTAGTACATACTAATACTAGTAGTACTAGTACAAGTAGTACATGCTAATAAATATAATAGTACACACTAGTAGTACATACTAGTTATACAACTAGTAGTACATACAAGTATGTACTACTAGTACTAGTTCGTGCTACTAGTAGTAGTTTGTACTAATAGTAGTAGAATAAGTACGTACTACTAGTACTAGTACGTACTTCTAGTACTAGTTCGTACTACTAGTAGTACAAATACGTACTTACTACTAGTACATACTAATACAACTATTACTAGTACATACTAGTATGTACTTTTAGTGGTGATAGTACTAGTACTACTACTAGTAGATACTCGTAGTACATACTAGTATGTACTACTAGTACGTGCTAGTAGTTCAGACAAGTACTAATACTAGTATGTAATATAAGTTCTAATAATACGTACTAATATGTACTAGTAGTATGTACTACTAGTATGTACTACTAGTACAACTAGTATGTACAACTAGTAGAAGTATTAATATGTACTTGAAGTTTGTACTACTAGTACTAGGGCTAGTACAACTAGTATGTACTACTAGTAAAAACTTCTTGAACTATTAGTGCTAGTAGTACATATTAGCATGTACTAGTAGTATGTCCTACTAGTCTGTACTACTAGTAGTAGTACTAACACTAGTACCAGTACTACATGAATTATTTAGTACTACTAATAGTACGTACTAGTAGTAGTACCAATACTACTAGTACTACTAATAGTACTTACTAGTAGTAGTACCAGTAGTACTGGCGCTACTAATAATACATACTAGTAGTAGTACTAGTACTATTAGTACTACTACTAATACTATTAGTATGTACATCTAGTAGTAGAACATACTTGTTGTAGATACTAGTAAGTACCACTAGTACGTACTTGTAGTACATACTAGTAGTATGTACTAATAGTATAAACTAGTAGTACATACTAGTATATACTACTAGTACTTACTAGTAGCAGATTCTTGTAGTTTATACTAATAGTACTAGTAGAAACTACGAGTACTAGTACTACATACTAGTATGTACTACTTTGTGTACTAGTAGTATGTACTTTTAGTAATACTAGTACTGGTACTACTAGTATATACTAAAATAACTGCTACTAGTACTAGTAGTACATACTACTACTACTATTAGTACTAGTAGTAAATACTACTAGAACATACTATTATGTACTACTAGTTTGTACAACTAGCACAACTAGTACGTACAACTTGTAATAACACTAGTACTAGTACTAGCACTACTAGTACGTACTATTAGTAGTACTACTACTAGTACTAGTAGTACGTACTAGTAGTACTAGTAGTACATACTAATACTACTATTACTAGTACGACTATTACCAGTACTAGTAGTACATATCGATATGTACTCCGAGTAAGTACAACTAGTACTACTAGTATGTACTACTAGTAATAATAGTATTAGTACATACTAGTAATACAACTACTAGTACTAGTAGTACATACTACTACTATTACTAGTATGTACTAGTATAGTAGTGCCTACTAGTATGTACTAATAAAATATACTACTAGTTGTAGTCAAAGTATGTACTATTAGTACTACTAGTATATACTATTAGTACTACAAGTACGTACTATTAGTACTACTAGTATGTACTATTAGTAGTACTAGTTCTAGTATGTATTACACGTACATACTAGTTTGTACTAGTACAATTAGTAGTACATACTAGTCTATTAGTAGTAGAACTAATCGTACGAGTACTTGTACTACTAGTAGTACACGTACTAGCACAACGATTATTACTATTATTCAAACAAGTACTAATACTACTTGTACTACTAGTATGTACTACTAGT
>NW_006500354.1:99101-110501 GCF_000471905.2 Amborella trichopoda | reverse complement strand
TGTACAATAAGTAGTAGTACTACTAGTACTATGTACTATTAGTAGAGTACTGCTGGTTCATAATAGTATGTACTATTATTAGAACTTCTAGTAGTACGTTCTACTAGTAATATTACTACTAGTACATGCTAGTAGTACGTACTAGTACTAGCATCAGTATTAGTACTATTAGAATATACTACTAGAACTATTAGTATGTATTACTAAGAGTACTAGTACTAATACTACTAGTACATACTAGTACACTTACTACTAGTAGTACTACTAGTACTACTACTAGGACTAGTAATAATAGTACTTGTAGTACTAATGCTAGTAGTACATACTACTAGTACATACTAGGAGTACTACTAGTATGTACTACTAGTAATAGTAGTACTATTACTACTAGTACATACTAATACAACTACTACTCGTACATACTAGTTTGTACTTTTAGTAGTGATAGTACTAGTACTACTACTAGTAGTAGATACTCGTAGTACATACTAGTATGTACTACTAGTACGTACTAGTAGTTCAAAGAAGTACAAGAACTAATACTAGTATGTACTATAAGTACTAGTAATACATACTAATATGTACTAGTAGTATGTCCTACTAGTACAACTAGTAAAAGTACTAGTATGTACTTGAAGTTTGTACTACTAGTACTAAAGCCAGTACAACTAGTATGTACTTCTTGAACTATTAGTACTAGCAGTACGTATTAGCATGTACTAGTAGTTTGTCCTACTAGTATGTACTACTAGTAGTAGTTCTAGCACTAGCACCAGTACTACATGAATTATTTAGTACTACTAATAGTACGTACTAGTAGATGTACTAGTACTACTACTAGTACTATTAGTATGTACAACTAGTAGTAGTACACACTTGTTGTACATACTAGTATGTACCACAAGTACGTACTTGTAGTACATACTAGTAGTATATCTAATAGTATATACTAGTAGTACATACTAGTACGTACTACTAGTATGTACTAGTAGCACGTTCTTGTAGTTTATACTAGTAGTACTCGTAGTACATACTACTAGAACATACTAGTACTAGTACTACATACTAGTATGTACAACTTTGTATGTACTTCTAGTAATACTAGTACGGGTACTACTAGTACATACTAGTACAACTACTACTAATACTAGTAGTACATACTATTACAACTACAACTAGTACTAGTAGTAAATACTACTAGAACGTTATATTATGTACTACTAGTATGTACAACTAGCACAACCAGTATGTACAACTTGTAGCAACACTAGTACTACTAGTACATACTACTTGTAGTACTAGTACTACAACTAGTAGTGCATACTAGTAGTACTAGTTGTACTAGTAGTACATACTAGTACTATTATTACTAGTACTAGTAGTACATATCGGTATGTACTCCGAGTATGTATTACTAGTAGTACCAGTATTAGTACATACTAGTAGTACTACTATTAGTACTAGTAGTACATACTACTACTACTACTACTACGTCTACTAGTAAAACTAGTAGTACATACTAGTAGTACGTACTAGTATGTACTAGTAATAGTAGTAGTAGTAGTATGTACTTGTAGCATGTACTACTTGTACTAATAGTAGTCGTACTAGATTGTACTAGTACTACTACTAGTACTAATAGTACCAATACTTGTAGGTACTACTAGTATGTACTACCAGAACTACTAGTATGTACTCGTAGTACAAACTAATACTAGTACTAATATGTACTAGTACTAGTATGTAGTAGTGGTACTAGTAAGTACTAGTAGTATGTACCACTAGTACTAGCACTATTCGTAGTAGCAGTAGTAGTACTAGTAGTACATACTAATACTTGTACTAGTAGTATGTACCACTAGTAGTAGTACATTCTAGTAGTGCATACTTCAACTAGTACTAGTAGTATTTTCTACAAGTACATTCTAGTACAAGTAGTAGTACAATTAGTACTAACTGTAGTATGTACTACTTGTAGTAGTACTACTAGTACATACTAGTTTGTTCTACTACTAATACTACCAGTAGTTTGTACTACTAGTAGTACTACTAGTATATACTAGTATGTACTACTACTAGTAGTAGTACTATTAGTTATAGTACTACTAGTACTCAGTAGTAGTACTACTACTAGTATATACTACTACTAGTAGTAATACTATTAGTAATAGTACTACTAGTAGTAGTACTACTAGTACCTACTTTTACTAGTAGTAGTTGTACTAGTAGTATATACTACTTGTACTATTAGTTGTTTTACTAGTATGTACTGATACTGGTACTACTAGTAGTACATACTCGTCGTACTAATAGTACTTACTACTCGTATTAGTACTAGTACATACTAGTAGTAGTAATACATACTAGTAGTAGTAGTAGTAGTAGTAGTACATACTAGTAGTACTAGTACTAGTACTACTAGTAGTATTAGTACTCCTAATATTACAAGTATTAGTAGTTTGTACTACTAGTAGTACGTTCTACTAGTACTCGTACTATTTTTAGTAGTACATACTAGTACTAACATTACATATTAGTATAGACTAGTACTATTGTACTAGTAGTAGTACTACTAGTACTACTATTACTAGTACTTACTATTACTAGTACTAGTAGTACAGACTTCTACTACTACTACTAGTACGAGTACTACATACTCGTAGTATATACCAGTATGTACTACTCGTACTACTAGTATGTACTACTAGTAGTAGTATTAGTAGCATGTACAACTAGTAGTAGTACATTCTAGTAGTGTATAATACTTGTCCATACTAGAATGTACTACAAGTATGTATTACAAGTTTTTTCTTGTAGTATGCGCTAGTAGAAGCTACTACTAGTAATACTAGTAGCACTACTACTAGTACTAGTAGTACATACTACTACTACTACTATGACTACTAGTAAAGTTAGTAGTACATACTAGTAGTACGTACTAGTATGTACTAATATTAGTAGTAGTAGTATGTACTTGTAGCATGTACTACTTGTATGAGAAGTAGTCGTAGTAGATTGTACTAGTAGTACAAACTCATAGTACTAATAGTACATATTAGTTGTACATACTATTATATACTACTAGTGCTAATAGTACTAGTAGTTACAGGACTATTAGTATGTACTACTAGAACTACTAGTATGTACTCGTAGAACAAACTAATACTAGTACTAATATGTACTAGTACTAGTATGTAGTAGTAGTACTAGTAGTGTTAGTACTAGTAATATGTACTACTAGTACCAGTACTATTCTTAGTAGCAGTAGTAGTACTAATAATACATACTAATACTTGTACTAGTAGTATGTACAATTAGTAGTAGTAGTACTTGTAGTACATTCTAGTAGTACATACTACAACTAGTACTAGTAGTATTTGCCACAAGTACATACTAGTACAAGTAGTAGTACAACTAGTACTAATTGTAGTATGTAGTACTATTAGTACATACTAGTTTGTTCTACTACTAATACTAATAGTAGTATATATTACTAATAGTACTACTAGTACATACTAGTATGTACAACTATTAGTTGTAGTACTATTAAGTGTAGTACTACTAGTACCTACTAATAGTAGTACTGTTAGTAGTAGTACTACTAGTATGTACAACTACTACTAGTAGAACTATTAGTAGTAGTACTACTAGTACCTACTTGTAGTATGTAGTAGTTGTACTAGTAGTATGTACTACTTGTACTAGTAGTAGCTGGACTAGTAGTATGTACTACTTGTACTAGAAGTAGTTGTACTAGTATGTACTGATACTAGTACTACTAGTAGTACATACTCGTTGTACTAGTAGTACATACTACTCGTAATAGTACTAGTATTATAAGTAGCACATACTACTAGTAGTAGTAGTACATACTAGTATTAGAACTAGTAGTAGCAGTAGTACATACTAGTAGTACTAGTACTAATACTACTAACAGTATTAGTACTCCTAGTACTACAAGTATTAGTTGTTGTACTAGTATGAACTAGTAGTTTGTACTACTAGTAGTACGTTCTACTAGTACTCGTACTAGTATTAGTAGTACATACTAGTACTAACAGTACATATTAGAATAGACTAGTACTATTGTACTAGTAGTAATACTACTAGTATGTACTAGTACTAATAATACAAACTTGTACTACTATTATTAGCATGAGTAGTATGTGCTCATAGTATATACCAGTATGTACTACTCGTACTAGTAGTAGTACTAATAGCATGTACTACTAGTAGTAGTACATTCTAGTAGTATATAGTACTAGTCCATACTAGAATGTACTACAAGTATGTATTACAAGTATGTTCTTATAGTATGCGCTACTAGAAGCTACTACTAGTAATACTAATAGTTGTACAATCTAGTATGTCATAGTAGTACTACTAATAGAAGTACTACTAGTACATAGTGGTAGTACATACTAGTTGTATTAGTACAAGTACTACGAGTATGTACTATTAGTAGAACTAGTACTGTTAGTATGTACTAGTACTATTAGTACTACTACGACAACTAGTTCAAATACAATTACTAATACTGCTAGTATGTACTACTCGTATGCGCATTTAGTACTAGTACAAGTACTAGTACAAGTAGTACATACTAGTACTACTAGTACTAGTACTAGAAGTGCATTAGTAGTACTTGTACTAGTAGTACGTTACTAGTAGTACATTACTAGTAGTACATACTAGTACTTGTAGTACATTACTAGTAGTAGTAGTACATTACTAGTAGTACGTACTAGTACTAGTAGTACATTACTACTAGTACGTTTACTAGTAGTACATTACTACTAGTACGTTACTAGTTGTATAGTACTACTAGTACATTACTAGTAGTATATTACTAGTAGTACGTACTATTAGTTTTTCAAGTAAGTACTAGAAGTACTAATACTAGTACTACTAGTATGTACTAGAAGTACATACTAGTACTAGTACTACTAGAAGTACATACTAGTAGTACATACTAGTATTATTAGTAGTATTAGTGGTACATACTAGTATGTACTACTAGTATTAGTACGTACCAATAATACTAGTACGTACCACTAGCACTAGTGCGTTCACCTAGTTGTACTACTAATATATACTAATAATACTTGTAGTCTATACTAGCATTACCAGTAGTACATACTCGCAGTACAAGTTGTACATACTAGTAGTACTAGTAGCAGTAGTAGTACTAGTGGTAAATACTAATAGTACTAGTAGTACGTACTAGTAGTATATACAACTATATACTATTAGTACTTATAGTAATATGTACTACTAGTACTACTAATATGTGCAACTAGTATGAACTATTACTACTCCTAGTACTATTACTAGTACTAGTAGTACGTACTAGTACTAGTAGTACATACTATTAGTACATACTAGTAGTACATACTATTAGTACATACTAGTACTAGTATTAGTAGTACTAATATTAGTAGTACTAGTACTTGTACTAGTAGTACTAGTGCATACTAGTAGTACATACTATAAGTATATACTAGTACTACATACTCGTAGTTCTAGTACTACCAGTAGTACACACTTGTAGTACTAGTAGAACATACTAGAAGTACTTACTTCTATATACTAGTAGTACTAATAGTAGTGCTACTAGTACTATTAGTACTAGTGCAACTAGTACTACTAATACTACTCATACAATTAGTACAAATAGTACATACTTGTAGCACTACTAGTACTAATAGTACAGACTTGTAGTACTACTAGCACTAATAGTACATACTAGTAGTACTAATACTACTAGTAGCACATACTAGCAATTCTATTGGTTGTACTAGTAGCACATACTAGTATGTACTACTTGTACTAGTATGTACCACTAGTAGTAGTACGTACCATTAGTACTAGTACGTTTTACAAGTAGTACTTGTAGTACATACTATTAGTATATACTAGTAGTATATACCCCGTAGTACAAGTGGTACATACTAGTAGTACTAGTATTACATACTAGTAGCACTAGTAGTACTAGTACTAGTACTAGTAATTCTACTAGTGGTACAAACTAATAATACTACTAGTATATACTAGTAGTATGTACTAATACTAATAGTATATCCTACTATATACAACTAGTACGTATAGTAATGTGAACTACTAGTATGTACTACTACTGCTAGTTCTGGTAGTACGTACTAGTAGTACATAATAATAGTACATTTATTAGTACATACTAGTACGAGTACCAGTATAATAATTGTCATACCATTAGTGCATACTAGCACTTTTAGTACTTATACTAGTAGTACAAATTAGTAAAACATACTATTAGTACATATTAGTACTGCTACTACTAGATAAGTAGTACTAATATAAGTATAATACAACTAGTATGTATTACTACTAGTACTAATTCTAGTAGTACATACTAATATTAATATAAAAAATTCATAATATTAGTACATACTATTAGTACGTAGTAGTATTAGAACTAGTAGTTCTTGTACTTGTACTAATAGTACTAGTAATACTAGTAGTACATAGTAGTAGCACATACTATTAGTACATACTTGTACTACTAGTATATACTATTAGTACATATTACTAGTAGTACTAGTACTAGTATGTACTTCTAGTAGATACCAGAAGTACATACTAGTAGTACATACTAGTAGTACTAGTAGAACATAATAGAAGTACATACTAGTAGTACATACTAATAGTACTTACGAGTACTACTACAACTAGTACTTGTAGTACATACGAGTTTGTACCTCCAGTATGTACTACTAGTAGTATATACTAGTAGTACTAGTAGAACATACTAGAAGTACATACTACTAGTACTTACGAGTACTACTACAACTAGTACTCGTAGTACAAACTTAAATGTGCTACTAGAATAAGCTACCAGTACTACTAGTATGTACTACTCGTAAGAGTACTAACATGTACTATTAGTATTGACCACTAGTAATAGTACTAGAATGTACTACTAGTACTACTAGTGTGAACTACTAGTATGAACAACTAGTATGTACTACTAGTGCACTAGTACTAGTACTAGTACGTAGAACTAGTACAACAAGTAGTAGTAGCAGTAGTAGTATGTACTAGTAGTATGTACTTTTATTAAGTACTATTAGTATCACTAATATGTACTACTTGTAGTTGTACTAATACTAATACTACTAGTTTGTACTACTATAATGTACTACTTACACTACTCGTATATTATAGTAGTATGTACTACTATTACTATTACTAGTACTACTAGTATGTACTAGTACTAGTACTACTAGTATGTACTAGTACTAGTAGTACCTACTAGTAAGTACTAGTAAAAAATACTACTAGTAATAGTACTAGTATGTACTAGTATGTACTACTAGAACGACTAGTATGTACTACTAGTATGTACTACTGGTAGTACTAGTAATAGTACGTACTACACGTACATACTAGTTATACATACTAGTTTGTACTAATACAATTAGTAGTACATACTAGTCTACTAATACTAAAACTAATAGTACGACTTGTACAACTAGTATGTACTTCTCGTACTATTATTCGTATAAGTACTAGTACTACTTGTACAACTAGTATGTACTACTTGTGCTACAAGTAATATGTACTACTAGTACTACAAGTAGTATGTACTACTAGTACGACAAGTAGTATGTACTACTAGTACTACAAGTAGTATGTACCACTAGTACTACAAGTAATATATACTACTAGTACTACAAGTAATAGTACTACTATTATTAGTACTATGTATAAGTAGTACATGCTAGTAGTACATACTAAGACTAGTAGTACTAGTACTTGTACTAGTACAAGTAGTACATGCTAATAGTTATAATAGTACATACTAGTAGTACATACTAGTTATACAACTAGTAGTACTAGTAGTACATACAAGTATGTACTACTAGTAGTACTAGTATTACATACAAGTATGAACTACTAGTACTGGTTCGTGCTACTAGTACTAGTTCGTACTACTAGTAGTAGAACAAGTACGTACTACTAGTACTAGTAATACTACTAGTACTAGTTTGTACTACTAGTAATACAAATACGTACTTACTACTAGTACATATTAATACTACTACTACTACTACTAGTTGAACATACTACTAGTACATACTAGTATGTACATTTAGTAGTGATAGTATTAGTACTAGTACTAGTAGATACTCGTAATACATACTAGTATGTACTACTTGTACGTACTAGTAGTTCAGACAAGTACTAATACTAGTACTAATATGTATTATAAGTACTAGGAATACATACTAATATGTACTAGTAGTATGTACTACTAGTACAACTAGTATGTACAGCTAGTAACAGTATTAATATGTACTTGAAGTTTGTACTACTAGTACTAGAGCTAGTACAACTAGTATGTACTACTAGTATATACTTCTTGAACTATTAGTGCCAGTAGTATATATTAGCATGTACTAGTAGTATGTCCTACTAGTCTGTACTTCTAGTAATAGTACTAGCACTAGTACTAGTACTACATGAATTGTTTAGTACTACTAATATTACGTTACTACTACTAGTACGTACAAGTAGTAGTACTAGTACTATTAGTGCTACTACTAGTACTATTAGTATGTACATCTAGTAGTAGAACATACTTGTTGTAGATACTAGTATATACCACTAGTACATACTTGTAGTACATACTAGTAGTATGTACTAATAGTATATACTAGTAGTATATACTAGTAGAAAATACTAGTACTAGTACTACATACTAGTATGTACTACTTTGTGTACTAGTAGTATGTACTTTTAGTAATACTAGTACTGATACTACTAGTATATACTAGTATAACTACTATTAGTACTAGTAGTACATACTATTATTACTACTCTTAGTACTAGTAGTAAATACTACTAGAACATACTATTATGTACTACTAGTATGTACAACTAACAACTAGTATATAAAACTTGTAGTAACACTAGTACTAGTACTAGCAGTACTAGTACGTACTACTAGAAGTATTACTACTAGTACTAGTACTACAACTAGTAGTACGTATTAGAAGTACTAGTAGTACATACTAGTACTACTATTACTAGTACTAATAGTAAATATAGGTTTGTACTCCGAGTATGTACTACTAGTATGTACTACTAGTAATACTAGTATTAGTACATACTAGTAATACAACTACTAGTACTAGTAGTACATACTACTACTACTACTAGTATGTAATAGTATAGTAGTACCTACTAGTATGTACTAGTAAAATATACTACTAGTAGTAGTACTAGTACTACTAATAGTACATACTAGTAGTACTAATAGTACATACTAGTAGTACTAATAGTACATACTAGTAGTAATAATGGTACATACTAGTAGTACTAGTAAAATATAGTACTAATAATAGTACTAGTACTACTAATAGTACATACTAGTATCTACTAGTACTAGAACTAATAGTACGAGTACTTGTACTAGTAGTAGTACTCGTACTAGCACAACGATTATTACTATTATTCAAACAAGTACTAATACTACTTGTACTACTAGTATGTACTACTAGTACTACAAGTAGTATGTACTACTAGTACTACAAGTTATAGTACTGCTATTACTATTCCTAGTACTATGTATAAGTAGTACATGCTAGTAGTACATACTAATACTATTTGTACTAGTACTTGTACTAGTACTTGTACTAGTACTTGTACTAGTACAAATAGTACATACTAGTAGTTATAGTAGTACATACTAGTAGTATATACTAGTTATACAACGAGTACATACAAGTATATACTACTAGTACTAGTACGTGCTACTAGTACTCGTTCATACTACCAGTAGTAGAACAAGTACGTACTGCTAGTACTACTAGTACTAGTTCGTACTACTAGTAGTACAAGTACATACTACAAATAGTAGAATAAGTACGTACGACTAATATGTACTACTAATACTACAAGTAGTAAGTACTACTACTAGTAATAATACTACCATTAATATTACTAGTACTACGTATAAGTAGTACATACTAATACTAGTAATACTAGTACTAGCAGTACATACAAGTAGTAATAGTAGTGCACACTAGTAGTACATACTAGTTCTACAATTAGTCGTACGAGTAGTACATACAAGTATGTACTACTAGTACTAGTTCGTACTACTAGTAATAGAACATGTACATACTACTAGTACTAGCTCGAACTACTAGTAGAACAAGTACGTTCTACTAGTTTGTACTACTAGTATGTACTACTAGTTCTACAACTAGTAGTACTAGTACGTACTACTAGTAGTAGAACAAGCACGTACTACTAGTATGTACTACTAATAGTACAAGTACGTACTATTAGTATATACTACTAGTAGTACAAGTACGTACTACTAGTATGTACTACTAGTAGTAGAACAAGTACATATTACTAGTATGTACTACTAGTAGTACGAGTACGTACTACTAATAGTAGAACAAGTACGTATTACTAATATGTACTACAAGTAGTACAAGTACGTATTAGTAGTAGAAGAACATGTACATACTATTAGTATGTACTACTAGTAGTACTAGTACTAGTTTGTACTACAAGTACATACTAGTTGTACATACTAGTTTGTGCTAGTGCAGTAAGTAGTACATGTTAGTCTACTAGTACTAGAACTAATAGTACGAGTACTTGTACTACTAGTACTACTCGTACTAGTACTACGAGTACTACTATTATTAATACAACTACTATACTACTTGTAATATTAGTATGTACTAATAGTACTACAAGTAGTATGTACTACTAGTACATCTTTTAGTAACAATACTGTTACAATTACTAGTATTACGTATAAGTAGTACATGCTAATAGTACAAACTAATACTTGTAGTACTAGTACTATTAGTACATACTTGTAGGTACTTCTTGTACTATTAGTACCTGTACCAATACTAGTAGTAGTTGTACGTAATAGTACTAGTAGTACATATTAGCTTGTACTAATAGAACATATTAGCATGTACTAGTAGTACTAGTAGTACTAATAGTACTGATACTATTACTTCTAGTACTATTAGTATGTATTAGTACTACTAGTACTATTAGTAGTAGAACTAGTACTAGTAGTACATACTAGTAGTACTAATAGTACATACGAGTAGTGCTAGTAGCACTTACTAGAAGTACATACTAGTAGTACATACTAGTAATACGAGTAGTACATATTAGTATAACTAGTAGTACATACTAGTAGTATTAGTATTACTAATAATACTAGTATTATATATACTAGTAGTACTAATATTACTATTAATACTAGTATTACATATACTAGAAGTATATACTAGTAGTACTAGAATAGAACTAGTAGTAGTAGTAGTAGTAGTAGTACTTGTAGTACCTTTTAGTTATACATACTTCTAGTACATACTA
>NW_006500354.1:52899-97606 GCF_000471905.2 Amborella trichopoda | reverse complement strand
TAGTATGTACTAGTACTAGCATTAGTACTAGTACTATTAGTAGATACTACTAGAACTACTAATATGTATTACTAAGAGTACTAGTACTAATACTACTAGTACATACAAGTACACTTACTACTAGTACTACTACTACTAAGACTAGTAATAATAGTACTTGTAGTACTAATGCTAGTAGTACATACTAGGAGTACTACAAGTACTACTAATAATACTAGTACTATTACTACTAGTACATACTAATACAACTACTATTAGTACTAGTTGTACATACTACTCGTACATACTAGTTTGTACTTTTAGTAGTGATAGTACTAGTACTACTACTAGTAGTAGATACTCGTAGTTTATACTAGTATGTACTACTAGTACGTACTAGTAGTTCAAAGAAGTACTAGAACTAATACTAGTATGTACTATAAGTACTAGTAATACATATTAATACGTACTAGTAGTATGTCCTACTAGTACAACTAGTAAAAGTACTAGTATGTACTTGAAGTTTGTACTACTAGTACTAGGGCTAGTACAACTAGTATGTACTTCTTGAACTATTAGTACTAGTTGTACATATTAGCATGTACTAGTAGTTTGTCCTACTAGTATGTACTTCTTGAACTATTAGTACTAGTAGTACGTATTAGCATGTACTAGTAGTTTGTCCTACTAGTATGTACTACTAGTAGTAGTTCTAGCACTAGTACCAGTACTACATGAATTATTTAGTACTATTAATAGTACGAACTAGTAGTAGTATTAGTACGACTAGTAATAGTACTAGTACTATTAGTATGTACAACTAGTAGTAGTACACACTTGTTGTAGATACTAGTATATACCATAAGTACGTACTTGTAGTACATACTATTAGTATATACTAATAGTATATACTAGTAGTACATACTAGTACGTACTACTAGTATGTACTAGTAGCACGTTCTTGTAGTTTATACTAGTAGTACATACTAGTAGAACATACTAGTACTAGTATGTACTACTTTGTATACAACTTGTATGTACTTCTAGTAATAATAGTACGGGTACTACTAGTACATACTAGTATAACTACTACTAGTACATACTAGTATAACTACTACTAGTACATACTAGTATAACTACTACTAGTACATACTAGTATAACTACTACTAGTACATACTAGTATAACTACTACTAGTACTAGTAGTACATACTATTACAACTACAATTAGTACTAGTAGTAAATACTACTAGACCGTATTATTATATACTACTAGTATGTACAACTAGCACAACCAGTATGTAACAAATGTAGCAACACTAGTACTACTGGTACATGCTACTAGTAGTACTAGTACTACAACTAGTAGTGCATACTAGTAGTACTAGTTGTACTAAAAGTACATACTAGTACTACTATTACTAGTACTTGTAGTACATATCGGTATGTACTCCGAGTATGTACTACTAGTAGTACTATTATTAGTACATACTAGTAGCACTACTATTAGTACTAGTAGTACATACTACTACTACTACTACGACTACTAGTAAAATTAGTAGTACATACTAATAGTACGTACTAGTATGTACTAGTAATAGTAGTAGTAGTGGTAGTATGTACTTGTAGCATGTACTAGTACTAATAGTAGTTGTACTGGATTGTACTAGTACTACTAGTAGTACATACTCATAGTACTGATAGTACATATTAGTTGTACATACTATTATATACTACTAGTACTAGTAGTAATAATACTTTTAGGTACTACTAGAATGTACTACTAGAACTACTAGTATGTACTCGTAGTATAAACTAGTACTAGGACTATTATGTATTAGTACTAGTATGTAGTAGTAGTACTAGTAAGTACTAGTAGTATGTACTACTAGTACTAGCACTATTCGTAGTAGCAGTAGTAGTACTAGTAGTACGTACTAGTACTTGTACTAGTAGTATGTACCACTAGTAGTAGTAGTACTTGTAGTACATTCTAGTAGTACATACTACAACTAGTAGTACTATTTGCTATAAGTACATACTAGTACAAGTAGTAGTACAACTAGTACTAATTGTAGTATGTACTACTTGTAGTAGTACTACTAGTACATACTAGTTTGTTCTACTACTAATACTATTAGTAGTTTGTACTACTAGTAGTACTACTAGTACTACTAGTACATACTAGTATGTACTACTACTAGTAGTAGTACTATTAGTTATAGTACTACTAGTACCTACTAATAGTAGTACTATTAGTAGTAGTACTACTAGTATGTACTACTACTAGTAGTAATACTATTAGTAATAGTACTACTAGTAGTAGTACTACAAGTACCTACTTGTACTAGTAGTATGTACTACTTGTACTAGTAGTAGTTGTACTAGTATGTACTGATACTAGTACTACTAGTAGTACATACTCGTACTAATAGTATATACTACTCGTACTAGTATTAGTACTACAAGTAGTACATACTAGTAGTAGTAGTACATACTAGTAGTAGTAGTAGCAGTAGTAGTAGTACATACTAGTTGTACTACTACTAGTACTACTAGTAGTATTAGTACTCCTAATATTACAAGTATTAGTAGTTTGTACTACTAGTAGTACGTTCTACTAGTACTCGTACTAGTATTAGTAGTACATACTAGTACTAACATTACATATTAGTATAGACTAGTACTATTGTACTAGTAGTAGTACTACTAGTACTAGTAATACTACTATTACTAGTACTAGTAGTACAGACTTCTACTACTATTACTAATACAAGTAGTACGTATTCGTAGTATATACTAGTATGTACTACTCGTACTACTAGTATGTACTACTAGTAGTAATACTAATAGCATGTACAACTAGTAGTAGTTTAGTAGCAATACTATTACAATTATTAGTATTACATATAATTAGTACATGCTAGTAGTACATACTAATACTTGTAGTACTACTACTAGTAGTACATACTAGTAGGTACTTCTTGTACTATTAGTACTTGTACCAATACTAGTAGTAGTTGTGCGTAATAGTACTAGTAGTACATATTAGCTTGTACTAGTAGAACATATTAGCATGTACTAGTAGTACTAGTAGTACTAATAGTACTGATACTATTACTTCTAGTACTACTAATATGTATTAGTACTACTAGTACTATTAGTAGTAGAACTAGTACTAGTAGTACATATTAGTAGTACTAATAGTACATACGAGTAGTACTAGTAGCACTTACTAGAAGTACATACTAGTAGTACATACTAATAATACGAGTAGTACATATTAGTATAACTAGTAGTACATATTAATAGTACTAGTATTACTAGTAATACTAGTGTTATATATACTACTAGTATTACTAGTAATAGAACTAGTACTAGTAGTAGTAGTAGTACTTATAGTACCTTTTAGTTGTACATACTTCTAGTACATACTTGTACTAGTAGTAGTACTTGTAGTAGTAGTACAATCTAGTAGTAGTAAATTCTTGTAGTGCATACTACTAGAACATACTAGTACTAGTAGTAGTACTACTAGTACATATTAGTATATACTACTACGAGTAGTAATACTACAAGTACATACTAGTACATACTATTACTAGTACTACTAGTAGTAGTATGTACAATAAGTAGTAGTACTACTAGTAGTATGTACTATTAGTAGAGTACTACTGGTTCATAATAGTATGTACTACTATTAGAACTTCTAGTAGTACGTTCTACTAGTAATATTACTACTAGTACATGCTAGTAGTACGTACTAGTACTAGCATTAGTACTAGTACTATTAGTATATACTACTAGAACTACTAGTATGTATTACTAAGAGTACTAGTACTAATACTACTAGTACATACTAGTACACTTACTACTAGTAGTACATACTAGTACTACTACTACTAGGACTAGTAATAATAGTACTTGTAGTATTAATGCTAGTAGTACATACTAGGAGTACATACTAGTAGTACATACTACTTGTACTAGTACTAGTATGTACTAGTAGTATGTACAACTAGAATGTACTTCTACTAGAATGTATTACTACTACAAGTACAACTACTGGTACTAGTATGTGCTAGTAGTATGTTCTACTAGAATGTACTACTAGTACTAGTATGTGTTAGTAGTATGTCTTACTAGGATGTACTACTAGTACTAATATGTTCTAGTACTATGTCCTACTAAAATGTAGTACTAGTATTACTACTATTAGTACTTGTACTACAACTAGTAGTGCATACTATAACTACTAATAGTACATACTAGTATGTATTACTAATACTAGTTGTTGTAGTAGTAGCATGTACTAGTAGTATGGACTACTAAACTAGTAGTAATAGTAGTAGTACATACTAGTATTAGTACATACTAGTAGTACATACAAGTAATACTACTACTAGTACTAAGTGTACATACTAGTAGTACTACTACTAGTATGAGTAGTACATAGTAGTATGTACTACTAGTAGTAGTACATAGTAGTATGTACTACTAGTAGTAGTACATAGTAGTATGTACTACTAGTATATACTATTAGTAGTACTAGTAATACTAGTAAAAGTACTAGTATTAGTACTACTAATACTACAATTCTGTACAACTAATATGTATTGTTAGTACTAGTATGTACAACTATTACTAGTACTAGTAGTACATACTACTAATAGTACTAGTAGTACATTACTACTACTAGTACTAGTACTACTAGTATGTACTACAAGTATGTACTATGAGTATGTACTAGTAGTAAGTACAAGTACTACTAGTACATACAAGTACTAGTACTAGTTTGTACTACTAGTACATACAAGTACTAGTACTAGTTTGTACTACTAGTACATACAAGTACTAGTACTAGTTTGTACTACTAGTACATAGTAGTAGTAGATACTAGTAGTAGAAGTAGTATATCTACTCGTAGCATTAGTACTAGTACATACTAGTACAACTACTACTAGTACAAGTAGTACATACTACTAGTACATACTATTACTACTACAAGTACTACTACTAGTAGTACTACTACTATGTACTAATAGTACTAGTAATAGTAATGCTAGTATGGACTAGTAATAGTAATTTTAGTAGTAGTACTACAAGTATGTACTACTAATACTATTAGTATGTACTAGTAGTACTAGTAGTAGTAGAACTAGTATCTACTACTACTATTATTACTTGTTGTAAATACTAGTAGTACTAGTAGTACGTATTACTGGTACATATACTACTAGTATGCACTACTTGTACGTCGGCTGCTATCTCCCAAGGAAGCCCAAGTGCCTCTCAGTTCAAAGGATATCTCAAGACAAAGACCTCGCTCAAACTATGAGTATCCACTAGTCTCTTATGTCTAGTCTCCAACGTCAATTGTCACTTTCCCCTTAACAAAGGTGATCAGCATCCCAGTATCCTTGACTGGTGATTCTCCACTAGTTTGCATAGGCCTTAGTCACCGGACCCTTCGGCCGAAGTGAGGTATCACATACTTGCTTATCTATATCATCTCTAGACATGTGGACCAAGCCGTCCGTATGTGTCCGGGCAACCAGCACTCTCGAAGAGTCTCAAGCTCTTCTGTCTTCCCCATATTTATTCTGACATGAGGCTTTTCGAAAGAAATAGAGAAAATGCCGCTTTGATTAAGCCATGTTGACGGGCAAAGTGGTGAGGGAAATACCCTTCCAATTTGGCATTGTGTGGGATCTGATAAGGTAAAACTCCCCCTCTAATGCTCAAGATGAACATCAGCTCCCTGATGGTCGTAGGCGCACCGTCTAGCTTCTTCCCCAATTCATCAATAAAAGCATGACTTCCAACATGGAATGGGACCCGATGCATATTTGAGAAGTCATGCTCGAACAAGCTCCGAGCCTCCCCTGAGCTATGAAAGATAGCTTTTTGGCCAGCAATCTGGTTAGGTGCCTCGATCTCGCCTCCTCGGATCTAGGCGATCGGGTGACATGTGTCTTGAGTTCGAAAGATCCGAGACCTGACATCGTTTTCTCGAGAACCTTGTTCACAGAACAAGGGCAGGTGTCCAACTAGTGAGAGAGGAATTTTGGTCGTGAGGCGGGACTTACCTCATGGGGGTCCGTGACACACTCGGGCTGGCTAGCGTGGGCACCCTCTTAGATCACGTTGGAATCACCTCCTTTGACTTGTTTCTCTTTTCCTACAAACACACACACATACACGTAAGACGTCCCAACAAGTGGGTCTGAGGACCTAGACTTGTCGAAGATAAAATAAAATAAAATGGAGTGAAATGAAAAGTAAAGTGGAATGGAATGAAATGAAATGAAAGAGATGAATTGAAATAAAATAAGATTAGAAGATGGAGTTAGGATAAAATAAGGATAAAATGAAATATAATTAAATGAAGTAAAGGAAAATAAAATAAAAGGGATAAAAGAAAATGAAATAGAACAAGATGGGGTAAATAACATAAAAGAGGTAAATGAAATAAAATAAAATAAATAATTAAAATAAAATCGGATGAGATAATGAATATAAAAAAACTAAATAAAATAAAGGAATAAAAATAAGGTGAAAGGACATAAAATAAAATAAATAAAATAAAAGAAATATTTTAAACTAAGGTGAAATAAATGGGCGGATGAGGTTAAGTAAAATAAAATAAAGAAAAGAATCAATTGGTTAAGAAAAGGGAACTTTGGTTTTTGGGATATTTTAAAGTTTTAAAGAGAAATACAGCTTTTTGTTGGTTAGAGGATGAGAGATAAGGAGGTAAGACATTAAAATAATATAATAAAAAAAGAGAAAGTTGTACTTTGGTGAAAAGAGAGAGAAAACCTCTCGTATCGAGTCGGTGAGGTGTTGGGTTTTTCGTGAGAAGGTCGGATGGAAACGAGAAAACAAAAAAAAAACGAAACGCACGAAGTAAAAAAAAATTTGGGTTTTTCGCTTGGAGACGTTTTCAGAGAGAGAAAGCGCGAAGGTTGAGGAGAGGAGACTGTGACGAGATGGCGACTGCTACGAGCTGGAGAAGAAGAAGCACAGGAAGGTGAAGGCAGCAGTCGAAGGTGAGGGACACGGCAACTTGCCGAGATGGGGTGATTGGGTGCAGCGATTGAGAAAGAGGCGGAGGTGTGGAAGATGGTTGCAGTAGGGAATGCCAGCAGAGGTTTGGGGAGCAGGTGATGAGCAGGGAGCAGTTAGGTGGGCAAGCTGGCAGAAATCGGTGGTGTAAGTGGAAAAAGAAGCTGAGGAAAGGGGCCTAGTTGATAGCTACAGCAGCAAGGTGTTTGAGCGAAGTTGGGGGAGTAAGATTGGGGAGATGGTTGCTGGTAAGAAAGAAGATGGGAGACTAAAGAATCAGGGGCAGTAAAGAGGAGAGGGAAGGGAGAAGTGGTTTGTGATGTTGGGCTTAAGTTGACTGTAGAAAGATGGAGCAACAAGGTTGGGGCTGCTAGAGAGAGAGGGGTGAGAGCCTGGTGATGTGCGGCAATAGTGCGAAGGAGGGGCACACGGCCATGCTGTGGAGAGAGGCACACGGCGTTAGGGTAGGATAGATCACAATGAGTCGGCTTGCACACGGTAATGGGAAAGAGAAGTGCGCATCAAGATAAGAAAGGAGGAGCTGATAGCAACGAGGGAAGGTAGGAAGCGCTCGGCGATGAGGTAAGGTAGGATGCACGCGACGATGAGGTAAAGGTCGCACACGGCGATAAGGGAAAGATCGGTTCGCGGCGATAGGGAAAAGGCCGGTGCGCGCGACGATGAGGGAGGGTAGGATGCGCACGGAGATAAGTAGAAATTCGCGCGTGGCGTGGCAATGGGATTATATTCGCACGACGAGGTAACGTAGGATGCACGCGACGATGAGGTAAAGGTTGCACACGGCTAGAGGGGAAAATCGGCGATAGGGAAAAGGTAGACGCATGCGATGATGAGGGAGGGTAGGATGCGCACGGCGATAGGTAGAGATTTGCGCGTGGCGTGGCAATGGGATTATATTCGCACAACGTTAAGGGAAAAAGGATTTAGGGTGTGGTGGTCTTATGGGACGTGAGAAGGAGAAAAAAGACCACGAGGGTAAACCAGAAGAGGTGAGGGAAGACGAGAAAAAAGAGGTGAGGTGTGGGAAGATGAGAAAAAGAAGGGGAGACGGACCTGAGGGTCCATCAGAAAAAGAAAGAAGAGGTGGACCCGAGGGTCCACATGGAGAAAAGGATGAGGGGTAAAATGAAAAGGGAAGAGGGTTGGTGGTCATGAGGGACCGTAGAGAGGAAAAGAGAGAATAAGAAAGAAAGAAAGTGTGACACATACGACAATAGGCTTCTATCTTTTGTGGAAGAGGAGAGAGAAAGAGAAGAGAGACAAAGAGAAACACTAAGCCCAGGGGTACCCAAAAACTTTTCTCTCTTTCCTCTCTCTCCCAAGACGTGACCCAACAATAGGCGAGATAAAAAATTTATTAAGCAAGTAAAGGGTGCGTACAATAAAAATACATGGTATATATAGAAATGTGCCCAAATATGGGTTGATTGATCAAAATTAAACCTAATTGCTAGAAAATAAGATTTAATTGAATTAAAATAAATTAAAAAATAAGATGCAAAATGATAGATTTGCCCCTTCCTAACAATTTATAGAATTCCATCGCAGTCCTTGTACTGCCTTAAAACGTGCATGATTTTTTATTGATGATCCGAGTTGTTCTGATGCCCGTTTAATCGAAAGATGACTGTTTTCTTGTAGGGCTCGGCATGGTAATCAATTTGATACCAACGTCGAGCCATGGAGCATGCTTTTAGAGCACAATCATGTGACTTGAAATTTGAATGAATCTTGAAACTTTGGATCGATTGTGTGCTCGTTCCTTGATGTTTTTCTATGATTTTTTTGCTGGATCACACTGAGAATGTTGTCACGATCGCGAAGCAACAAACGCGGCTCAATTCCATGCTCGGACGAAGATTTTGCAACTTTGGAGTTTTGGCCGGAATTTGAAATTTCGGTGACAGAATTTGTAGTCACTTCGTTAGCTTCATATGCAGAATCCAACCGTTCATCATGTTCGGGGTTTGGACTATAAATAGCCTTAGACCTTACGCATGTGATGAAATGGGATTCGTGTCGATCAGGATCGCGAACAACGTGATTTGGTTGCTTGAGGGAGGCACGACGTTGTCGATTTTCCTGCACTTTTTTCACGTATCAGCAACTTCTCTCTAGCTTTTCTTCGAACTCGGGCATCGTCGCGGGGAGTGTCATATATCGAAATGCTCGTCTTGACGAGACGAACACGCTCACAAAATTTGAGTGCGATCTGACTTGAGATGAGTTAGATATGAGTGTCGAAAGTTACTGATCGTGACTGCCCCTTTAATGGAGTTGAGTTGCAGGGTAGCTGCACGGGAATAACGTGTGGCTCCTCCTGTTTCGCTCTTTTGCCTATAACTTCTTCCTGAAATGTTCGTTCAAGTTGAAATTTCACCTTTGGGGGTTTCCAATCGTGTCGGATCCAATGGCAGTGGTTCCACAGCAAATTGAGACACAAAAAATATAGCTCTAGTTATAGGGTCCATTTCAGAGTACTAGGGGATGATTCTACCAAAACTGTTTCTCATTCAGGGAATCGGTTTCATGGTGAGAAGAAGGGGACCTGAAGGCTTCTAAGTGTTCCATCTATTCGAGGATGGACTGCATCATTACCTCGAACCTGTTCATCCGCTCTTCTTGGGGGTCCTCTTGCTCGTTGCTCACTATGACACTGATCGCTTCTTCTAGAAGGTCAGAGCCAAGTGGAGTAGTGGGCTGCCGGGTGTTTAAATACATTTTTCAGCACCTTGATCGCTGGTGTAGAATAAAGAGGAAGCAAGTCAATAAAGTCTCAACCTATAATAGAAATTTTGACAGTATCAGAATAGCCCCAGAACTGGTCAAGATCTTCATAACCACTTCAAAAGGCTACCAACCAAGTTTCATCACAATCAAAAATATTTAAGGCAGCAAATGTAGGGAAACAATTTCGACAACATCAACCTCTAGCACCCTGAAATGGACCCATAACTATAGATATATTTTTGGTGCATCAAACAGCTGTGGGACCCCTATGGGTCAAGTTTCGGCTTAATCAGGCCCTTCAGGAAAAAGTTATGGGTGAAATACCAAAAAGGAGTAGGGCGCACACTATTCCTGTGTGGGCACCCTGCACTAAAACACTAGTAAAGGTGGTTGTTTTCACAATCACAAGAATTGACTTTCGGGACCTATATCTCACTCGATCTGAGCCGGATCGTACTCAAATTTTGTGAGCATGTTCGTCTCTTCAAGACGAGGGTTTCGATATATGATATGCCTAATGATGATGCCAGAGCAGGGAGAAAAACTAGAGAAAAGTTGCTGATACGTGAAGAAAATTGTAAAAAAATTAGCAGTAGTACGCCTCGTTCAACCAAATCACGACGCTCGCATACCTTATCGATACGAAACTAATTGAATTATGTGCATAAGGTCTGAGGCTATCTCTGGTAACCTCGTGTATGATGAACGACTGGATTTCACACACGAAGGTGTCGAAGTTGTTGTAAATTTCAGCAGCCAGATTTCAAGATTTCGGCCAAAAACCCAAGATGATGAAATCTTCATCCGAACACAAAATCCATTTGCATTTTGTTGCAACCTAATCGTGACGGCATGCTCAGTGTACTACAACGAAGAAATCACATAAAAACATCAAGGAATGAGCACACTATCTATCTGAAGTTTTCAAGATTCATCCAAAATTCAAGTCTCGTGATCATAACTTAAAAACATGATTCATGACTCGAAGTTGGTATCAAATTGATCTTCATGTAGAGCTCTGCAAGAAAACAATCATCTTTTGATCAAACGGGCATCAGAGCAACCCTGAATCAGTCATGGAAGATCACGCAAGTTCTCGACCAGCAGCAGGGACTGTTATGGAATTCCATGCATTATTAGGCAAGGGAAAAACAATTCTTTTGCACTCATTTTTAGAATTTCTTTTAATTCAATTAAATTCTAATTATCTTCAATGTTATGTTGTTTTTGGGCATCCACCCATATTTGGGCCCAGTTCTATATAAACATCAATGCTTACTTGTAAAAAAAAGGCAGGTTCATTTTACGCATTGATTGACAAAGTCTCAATTCTTACTTTGAGCTCATGGATGTATCTTGGAGAGAGAGAGAGGAGAGAGAAGAAAAGGGCCAATACCTCTCGATAAGGTAATTTTCTCTCTCCTCACCTCTTTCTCTCTCCTCTTTCCTCATCTCTATCTCTCTTTCACTCTCCTCCCCTCTTTCTCTCTCCTCTCTTTTCTCTCTTCCCTTTTTTCATCTCTATCTATCTTTCTATCTCCTCTTTCCTCATCTCTATCTCTTTCTCTCTCCCTTTTCTCCCTCATCCATATCTCTTCTTTTCTCTCGTCTCTCCTTCTCTTTCCAGCTTTCATCTTTATCTCTCTCTCTCTCCCTCCCTCCTCTGATCTATCACGCTTCTCTTTCTCTGTTCCTCTTTTCTTTCTCCATTCACGCATGGCGGACCTATCGCCTGGTGTGATGCCTTCCTGTTCCTAAGACATGAAGAGTGAGCGAGGCCTTAGCTCGAGGGGCGCAAGTCTGGCGCCACCCGGGTTTTCTCTCTTTCTTCTCTTCTTTCACAGCCGGTGCCGCCTGGGTTTTCTTTCTTTCTTCTTTTCTGTCACAGCCAGCGCAAGCCTAGCACCGTCTAGGTTTTCTTTCTTTCTTCTCTTCTATCACAGTCGGCACAAACCTAATGTCGCCTGGGTTTTCTTTCTTTCTTCTCTTTTGTCACAGCCCAGTGTAAGCCTAACACCGCTTGGGTTTTCTTTCTTTCTTCTCTTCTATCACAGTCAGTGCAAGCCTAGTGCCGTTTGGGTTCTCTTTCTTTCTCTTTTGTTACAGCCAACGCGAGCCTATCACCACCTGTGTTTCTCTATCTTTCTTCCCTTCTTTCACAGCCGACGGAATCCATTTCCATCTGAGTTTTCCTTCTCCTCTTTCTTCTGACAGCCGGTGCAAGTCCATTACTGCCTGCATTCTTTATCTCTCTTCTTTCTTTATTTCACAGCTGACGGAAGCCATCGCCATCTGAGTTTTCTCTCTCCTCCTCTCATTCCCATCTGCGTCCTCCTCCTCCTTTCCTTCCCTTTTCTCTCCTCTTCTCCTCTCATGGTTTTCTCTCCTACTTTATTTCTTCTTCTCTTTTATCTTCTTCTCTTCATCTTCCTCTCTTCTTCCTCTCTGTTCTTTTTCTTTCTTTCTCTTACTCTCTTGTTTAATAAAGAAGGGTTCAGACTAGCCTTCAATGGTAGTCATGTCGTTTAGCTATAAGGTTGTTGTGCCTGTCATAATTATTGTGCTCGCTTTATTGCCATGATAGACAAGTCATTGTGTCTAACTAGTCAGTGTTGATACAGTCGTCTAGTAGTAACTCTGTTGAGCTAGTCTGAGCTACCGAGCCCGTTTTACTACCACGACAGGTCAATTTCCTACTAGTCGAGTCACTGTGTCAATCTTACCACTCAATCAAGTTCTTCTCATCCCAATCTTCATCTTCTCATTCTTCTCATCTTTTGAATGTGCACGCCTGTGTACGTTTACCTGTAGGCAAGGTGTGGTCCCTTGACCCACCTGTATTGTAACATTTGTCATATGTGTGTTATGCAGAAATAGGAGAATACAAGCCAAGGGAGGCAATTTCGAACAATTTTTACAACTAGGGGGCTTTCTTCATGATCTAAGAGGGCACCTACGCCAGCCAGCCTGAGTAAGTCCCGAACACACCTTAAATTCCTCTGTCATCGGTTGATCCACCGACTCTTGTTCCTGAGCAAGGTTCCTGAGAGAGCGATATCAAGTCTCGGGTTCCCCTGAAACCCAAGACGTGTGCCGCCTGATCATCCCAATCCGAAGGGCGAGATCGAGGTACTTAACCACCAAGGTTGGCGAGTAGTACGAGGTAAATCGATCTGCAGGGGCTCAGCATGCTTGACTGGACCCTAACCTTGTACACCGACCTTGTGAGGACCGGTTCTCGACAGTCTTGGGATCGTGGCTTCTGGGCAGTGATCACCAAGCAATATTCTTTAACCTGCTCAGGTTCTGAAATCTGAAGAGGGAAAAAGGGATTATGAGGCAGGAGGTCATCAAGGGTGGTGACTTAACTGCCTTAGTGGCTTCTTTGGTCAGGATTTGCAGGCCACTCTTCTGCTTAATCTTGATGCTGTTGTGGACTCCACCCCAGAACCGGGCTGAGATTTAGACTGTCCCACTTTTCTTGAGCATGCGAGGGTTGTGTCTATTAATTGGAGCAGAGAGTGGGGTCCAAGGACAAAAAGCAACTTGAGTTTCTGCCTTAGAGGATGGAGGCCTATGTCTGACATCAAGTTGTTACCCCGAATTCCCTTGTGGGGCCCGGGTGCATGTCTGACCTGGGACGGTTGACTCAAGATGGTACTCTTAAGGAAAACCTTTGAGTACCAGGTCTCGAGGTACTTGCCTGGTGTAGGAAGAGCGACAAAGGAAGGAGCTGGCTCATGACTCCGCCTGAGCCGGGGTCTGGGAGGAACCTGCAAAGCTGGTGTGGGTGTACCTTTAGGGTTAACCGTCCGGGTGACTAGGGGGTCCACCCAAGCTCGATCAACTGGTTCGACCTTAAGAGGTCGAGATCCACGAGCCTATCTCTCACAGGATGAATCTATGTATGCTGAGAGGGAGGACAGAGCGGTTGGCCCTAGTATGCTCAAGCTGGCACAAAACTGGCACTGCTCCGAGCTGTGGGATGCAAATGTATGACGCATATAGGGTTCAGCCTATGAAGGCCTAGCCCTGGATGTGAGCTCAAGGTAGTATGAAAGTTGCCTTGAGGTGTGGCTCGAGTGGTTGGACCACAAGCCTTTAGGTGTGTACGAGAGGTGAAAGTTGTAGGGTCTTTGCCTCAGTGTGTCGAGCCTCTAGGTATAGAGGTTTGGAGTGGTGAAGGAGTATGGGGGATTGCCTTATGGCGACCCTCAGGAGCGATGGCAACCTGCTTGCCTCTCGCAAAAGCGGTGAGGGCAGCCTTTCGGCGTACCCACAAGGGACTTGCTAGTAGCAGAGTGTGTTGTGTGGTAGCAGATGTGCTACAAATGCAAGGGGCCTTGGTGAAGGGTCTACGAGGGCAAGAAAGGGGGGAGTCAGGGACCTTTAAGTCCCTTCTCACACCTACCTAAGAAAGAACCTGAGAGCCGGACTATGTGTCCTGACTCAGAAAGAGTGCAGGGATAGGAGCTTGAACAGTTCGCTTCCCTGGGACAGTCACAAGTGCGGGCATAAGAAAGTCCCCGACTCAGATGAACGGATTGAATAACCCAAATGTCAAAGAATGCAATGCAGAAAGTAAAAGGTGATACTGACCAAACCAGAGCAAACCGACGAAGGGCTAATAAGTCCCCAGTGGAGTTGCCAAGCTGGTTAGGTGCCTCGATCTCGCCTCCTTGAATCTAGGTGATTGGGTGACACATTTCGGGTTTGAAAGACTTGGGACCTGAGATTGCTCTCTCTGGAACCTCGTTCACAAAACAAGGGCAGGTGCCCAACTAGTGAGAGAGGAATTTTGAATGTGAGGTGGGGACCAACCTCACCTAGGGTCCGTGACTTAATCAGGCAAACTTGCACGAACGCCCTCATAGATTACGACAGAAAGCCCCCCAGTTGCTTCATCTGGTTTGAAATCACCTCCATTGATCTGTAATCTCCTCATTTTCTTCACAACACTACTATGGTTAATTTGCAAGACAAGTGGGCCGAAGTACCCACCCTTGTCTTAGGGCAATGCAGCTTCATATGGATGAGGTGAGAAGTTAAAGTGATGAAAATAATAGGGTTTGAATGAGAGGAGAAAAGAAGAGGGGACTCGACAAGGAGATGGGACTAGCATGATAGCTGGACCAATGCAATAACCGACTCAAAGTGGTAGCAAGATGGGCACGGTAACCCAGATCGACTCGACGGTAATACTAGTCAAAACCAAGGTCGATATGACTGTCCTAATCTGATGTGGCAGCAAGACAGGCACTGAGTGCACGCAGAAAGCTTGCGGATGGCGATAGGCACCGAACACAAACAGAAAGCTCGTGGACGGCAATACGCACCGAGCCTGCGAAGGGACTCACGGACGGTGATAGGCACCGAGCGCACGAAGAAATCTCACGGACTGCAATAGGCACCGAGTGTGCGAAGGGAGCTTGCGAATGCCGATAGGCATCGAGTGCATGAAGAAAGCTTGCCGAAGGAGATAGGCACCAAGAGCGCAAAGGGAGCTCGCGGACGGTATTAGGCACCGGGCTCATGAAAGCTCATGGACCACAATAGTTATCACTAGGATCCTTTACGGGCAGCAATAGACATTGCCATCTATGATAGGCAGAGGGCACAAGAGAGGCCAGCAGACGACGATAGGTATTGTCGTGACCCTTTGCGAGCGGCAATGGGTGTCATCGTTTATGATATGCATGCAACAAGGTGAGACCCCTGTAAGCGACAATAGCCATGATCGTCTGTGCTTCTCGCGGAGAGGCAGAGATGAATGGAGAGGAAGAGAAGAAAACTAGCACATGGCGCTACCACCGTCATGCACGACCGGTGAAGCCACAAGAGGGGGAAAGAAGGGAAGAGGCATGCACGGCACTACCACTACCGTGCATGGCCTCTAAAAAAAGCTCAGACAAAGAAGAATAAGAAGAAAGAAAAGAAGAGAGCGAAGAAGAAAGGGAAGAGGAAAGGAAAGAAAAGAAAATACGAGAGAGAAATATTTATCTTGAGCTTAGGGGTACCAATCCAAAATTTTCTCTTTCCTTCCTCTCTCTCTCCAAACGTGACCCAACAATAAGAAAGAAAGGGAATTCTATTAAGTAAAAATTCTCTTTTGGCCAAGGGTTTAAGCCTCTTACGTATAATGATAATACGTGGTATATATAGAGTTGTGCCCAAACATGGGTCGATTGATCAAAATTAAACCTAATTGATGGAACTTAAGATTTAATTGAATTAAAATAAATACCAAAATAGAGTGCAAAATGACACATTTGCCCCCTCTTAACAACTTGTGGATTTCCAAAACAGTCCTTGTGTTGTCCTAGAACGTGTACGATTTTTCATGGATGATTCGAGGTTGTCTTGATACCCGTTTGATCGAAAGATGAATGTTTTCTTGTAGGACTCGACATGGCGATCGATTTGATACCAACTTCGAGCCATGGATCATGTTATTAGGGCACGATCATGCGTCTTGAAATTTGGATGAATCTTGAACCTTTGGATCGATAGTGTGCTCGTTCCATGATGTTTTTCTATAAGTTCTTTACTGGATTACACTGAGCATGTCGTCACGATTGCATGGCAACAAATACAACTCGATTTCATGTCCATACAAAGATTTTGCAACTTTGGAGTTTTGGCCGAAATCTAGAATTTCGGCATCGAAATTTGCATTCACTTCATCGACTTCATGTACGGAATCCGACCATTTAGAGATATCCCTAAACCTTACACATGTGATGAAACTGATTTCGCATCAATCGGGTTTGCGAGCAGAGTGATTTGGTCACTCGAGTGATGTGCGACGCTGTTGATTTTTCTACAACTTTCTTCACGCGTGTCATGAGAAACTTTACAGGATCAGCTTTTGATATGAGTTTCACTTCATGACTGAGTAAATAGTGAGAAAGATTTTGTACTATGAAGATTAGGGTCAGGCACATCTTCTCTATAGGGGATAATTCTTCTCGGCCCCTTGCATCCTGTGGCTGAGGTAGTAGTATAGTGCGGTTTCCGTCCCCTCATTATTGTTTTTGCACTAATAGTGCCCCAAGTGACTCGTCGAGAGCGATCATGTACAGAATGAGAGGTCTTGTCAACACTGGCGTAGAGAGCACTTGAGGGTTAAGAAACTACTATTTCATGTCATCGAGCGCTGCTTGACATGCTTCATTGTAGATGAAAGAGGTATTCTTCTTCAACAGGTGTGTAAAGGGTTTACAGCGACCTAAGAGATTGGAGATGAATCTACGGATGTACGCCAACTAACCTTGTAGGGACCGCAGCTCTCACAATGTAGTCGATGGCGCCATTTTTAGATTCCCTTGATCTTGACTGACTCAATTTCAAGCCCTTGGTGTCTAACAATGAACCCCAAGAACTTTCCTAAATGCACGCCAAAAGAACATTTTAGCAGTTTCATCTTAAGCTGATGGAAGCATAATCGTTCGAACACCTTTTCCAGGTCTTCCATGTGAGCATCTTTCTTTTCATATTTGACCACCAAGTCATCCACGTAACATTCAACCTCCTTGTGCATCATATCCTTAAAAATTGTCGCCAATGCTCTCTCATACGTGGCACCAGCATTCTTTAGTCCGAAAGGATCATTATGTAGCAAAAGGCCCCTTCTGGAGTTAAGAACGCAATGGCCTCTTCATCTTCTGGTGCCATCCGTATCTAATCATATCCAGAGTATCCACCCATGAAGGAAAAGATCTGACAGTGAGTCGTAAAGTCAATAAGCGTTTCTGTAAATGGCAACGGAAAGTCATCTTTTGAGCAAGCAACATTCAAGTTGATGAAGTCAATGCATACCCTAATTTGTCCATTCTTCTTTTTTACTGGGACAACATTCGCCAACCACTTTGGGTATTTGACCTCACGAATGAAGCCTTCTTACTTGATTTTGGTCACCTCATCATCTATCAGTATTTCAAGATCATGCCTGAACCTTCTTGATTTCTGTTTGACAGGCTTGATGGATGGATCAATGCCAAGTCGGTGGACTGCGACTTGAGGATCTAAACCAGGCATTTCATGGTAATGTCAGGCAAAGACATCCTGGTTTGCTTGCAGAAAGGCCGTAAAGCTCTCTTTTTCTTCTGGAGACATACTTGCTGAGATGAAAGTGAGGCCTGAGGTCAGTTTTATCTCCTAGATTTATTTCATCAAGTTCGTCTGTTGTGGCTTGACCACCTTCTTCCCATTCTTCTAGGGCCTCTTGCAACTCCTCATCATTGGACTCAAAAGGCTTTTCATCATTCTCAAATGCAGAAACCCACGATCCTGACATCTCTGTTTCGAGTAGGGTTCCAGTGTGGGAGATGATTATTGTGTTATTCCCAAGCTGGGTAGCAAAGGCGTTAACCTTAAATACATACTAGCTATCAGGCTACAAGGGCTCGATTTGAGAGTCACAATGGTGTTGTGACCCAGCATTTGTTAGGCCAAAATAACCCTCACAGGGATCATTGAGTGTTCGAATAATTGTCTGCCCCGTGCTAGCTAATGTTTCGTTGATCTGTACCATGTGACACGCTTCCTGAGAATAAAAGCTCTATCCTCTTGATTCTTTCAGTCTCTACTCAAGGTTAGGCTCAGGGGCCCATTGAGATTTCTTGGTGGAATAAGATGGCTCTGACTTGGCTCGAACCGCCAAGGCATCAGCAACTGTTAAGAATCTAGCTACCTAGGCTAGTGCCTTTTTCAACCGCCTCCAGTATGTCCTACTTATATTGGTTCCTTCGAGCTCTCTGTCAAGAGCTTTGAAGTCTGGACATTTCAAGGTTGTACCCTTAAGAGACATAGCAGAGGAGGAGGGGGAGGAAGAAGACGAAGGAGAAAAGGGAGAGGATGAAAAGGGGTTAGTAGGTGAGGGACTTTTAAGGTCATTCGCCTCATCAGACCGATCTGGACAGCTTTTTATGTCATCACCCGAGTTGGACGTGTGCAGGGAGTCTTCTAGGTCTTTCCCATACTTAGACCGTTGGGGGGTGCTTTTAATGTTGTCACCCTCATTGGACATGCCCCAAGTGATAGATGAACCAGGGGTATCCTCTTAATGAGACTGGTGGGTGAGGTTGATCACTCCAGGGATGAAGTCTTGCAAGGTCGGCTATGGAGGTAGAGGTTTGAGGAATTATTTCTCGGCTGGAGGTTGAAGAACCTTGTTTTTTCAGCAAGCAGCCCTTGGGGCTCATCTCCTCCTAGTCACCTTTGGAGGTGGTTGGTCTATCTCACTAGTTTATGAACAGTCCTAGCTTGACGAACTACTTCTCGCTTTAAAGACTTGAGTCGGCTCCGCCCATGAAAGGCTTTCCACGGTTGGAGGGTCGAGGGCTCAACTGGATCAAAGGCATCATCCCAAGAGTCTTACATTGAAACGACCTCCAGAATGGGACTACTGTCTTGCGAATGTTCAGCGACAGCGATGTGACCATTCTGGACTATTTTCGTGACGACATCTTCAAACCCATAGCATTTACTTAGTTCATAACCTCATATCTAATGGTATGGGCACCAATGGTTCTCAGTTCCCAAGGTAAGGCATCGGGGCTGCTTCGCAGGCTTGGGAGTGACTAGTCCTTGTTGGAGCATTGCCTTGAAAAGAGCTAGAAGAGGGTCTGAGTCATCATTTCCTGAGTCTTGAGTCAGGGGGTCCTCTTGCACCAATGGGGCAGAGGCTTGGGGATCTCTATCGGGGACGTCACAAGCTTCTTGGCATACCTGCATTTTCCTTACTAATAGCTTGTGGAAACCAGAGCATTCTCTTAGATCGTGCCCCCATATGTGATGGTATGGACACCATGGCCCTTGGTTCCTTGAGTATGGCGCTTAGGTTGCCTTGTCCTTTTCAGCGTGATGAGGCCTTCTTGAAGCATTATGGAAAATAAGGCGCGGAGGATATTGGGTGTCTCATCTTCCTCCTTGACTGTTACTGCATGGGAGGCTTCAATTGCCCCGAATGCTTTCTTAAGGTCTTCGAGCTTGATCTGCTTATGGATTAGAGACTCTACGGTATCTTTAAGAGTATAGCATTCTTATGTTGAGTGATTTACCCTCCGATGATAAGCATAGTATCTCGCATGAGTATCAAGACCAGCTTGATTGGGGAACTTGATTTCAGGCAGCTCAATCATACTCTATTCTAGCAATAGTAGGAGTAGTGCAGGAACCCATTCCTTTTCGAAGGGATAGACTTTGTTCTGATGCTTAACCCAATAGTCATCACAATTGAGATTGGCAGGTGGGGGTACCAGGTTGTATGACTGTTGCTTATTTCCTTGAGGCAGTGTCTTGATTTTTGCTGAGCCTACTCCTTTAAAGAGGTCCAAAGTTTGAGAGACAGACTTCTTTGGATCACTGACAGTAACGGCCGCATTGATCATCCCTTTCTTTGGTTGCCCTGGGTATTGGCTCGAAAGTTGCCATTGTCCTGGTTGTTTCCTGAGCTAGAGGGTTGTTGATGTGACCCACCATGATGGCATGATAAGCTCTTTATGCGGATTGCCTTAGAGATCAGGTCTAACATGGACATCGGATTGGAGGCCTCAACATGTAGAGTTATATCTCAGGTCGCATGTTTTGCACACAAGTCTGAACTGCTTCCTTTTCAGGCATGTGATTAGGATGGTGAGAAGTTGTGATTAGGATGGTGAGAAGCCTTATTACGAACTCGTGACCCGGGCCCAAGGTCATGCCAACCCGGGGGAAAGATCGAGGCACTCGACCTGTCGTCCATGAATTCATACACATCAGGCTGCCACACATGCTCTCACAACTCACTGTGAGTGTGTTTGCATGTTGCCACCGGCCTTGTTGCCTCTGCACCGATGCCTTTGCATGCGCCTTCGTGCATGCCTTCCGTAGTCAACTCGTTCGTGTGTGTATCAATAAGGTTCAATTCTCAGCACCTAGCCATCCCCATTGACACCATGTTTATCGCCTAATCTTTTATCCTCAAGGAGTCATGCCCAATTCTTAATCCTCAGTGAGTTCATTTTCACCTACCATCCCTCACTGAGCCACCATCACCATCTGAATTCACAGCCACTTCATCCTCAGTGAGTCGGATCACCATCCACAAGCCCACTCCCCATGAAAACTCATCCACTTCACATCTTCCAGTAAGTTCACCCCTCATTGGCGATCCACATACATGGCGAATCATAAACAGTCCAGCTGTATGACCCTAAACTATAGTGCACGTCCTGGCTACATGACGATAAACTAATTTACACAATGGTCGAGCTGTATGACCCTAAACTATGGTACACGTCTTGATCGCATAACAATAAACTGCTTTGCACAACGGTCCAACTATATGACCCTAAATTATAGTGCATATTCTGATCACATGACGATAAACTGCTTCGTGCAATGGTCCAAGCTGTATGACCCTAAACTATAATGTACGTTCTGACCGCATGACGTTAAAATGCTTCGCGCAATGGTCTAAAGTGTATGACGGCCCTAAACTATAGTGCACGTTCTGGCCACATGACGTTAAACTGCTTCGCGCAATGGTCCAGTTGTATGACCCTAAACTATAGTGCTCGTCCTAACCGCATGACGTTAAACTGCTTCACATAATGGTTCAGTTGTATGACTCTAAAACTATAGTGCATGTCCTAGCTATATGATGTTAAACTTCTTCGCATAATAGTTCAGCTATATGACCATAAACTATAGTGCATGTCCTGACCGCATGACGTTAAACTGCTTTGCCCAGGTCTCGGTGGCATGACCTTAAACATGCCTCCATATAGAGTTCTTACCACCTTCATTTCCTCCCCAGCGAATCAATCTCCATAACCCTTCAAGAACTCACCACATTCCCCAGTGAGCCAAACCCACGCTCACGAAACCACAGTGAGCCATTCCACCATCCATACTTACCATCAGCTTGTGGGTCACCCCTTATCCACCTTTCACCTGAACACAATCCATCATTCATAAACGATCTCGTGCCATCTCCCCTAAGTGAGTCAAACCACCACCATACTCACCTTATGGTCTCCACAGACCGTCATCCAGCTACATCATGGTCCAACTATATAACCTTAAACTATAGTGCATGTCCTAGTCGCATGACGTTAAACTGCTTTGCCTAGGTCCCGGAGGTATGACCCTAAACATGCCCCACACAAAAAAAAAAGGGCATAATGTAAATCCGAAAGGGGAACGCCCTGAGTAAAAATGACAGACGGGACATGGTCATGAAACCATGAGTAAGAGAGTTCCATAAATAAATTTCGGGCACTGCGAAAACCCAAGAGGGCACTGTGAGTAAAAATGGAAACAAGGTAGACATGGCCGTCAAGTCGTGGGTAAAAGAATCTAATAAAAAGGAGGTTGGTGAAAACCGTCTTGACGGCACCACTCCCCTAGGTCCAAGGGTGCTCAGATCAATAATGTAGTATCTACCACCATAACCCGCTTCAGCCAGCATTTCAAAAAAATTCTCAATAACAGGATATCCTAATATCAAGACCCATAAACAAGAGACTGTCAAACCAGACAAAATAATCCTAGTAAGACTGTAAACAAAGCCACTCATATGTCCAATGGGGTGTAGTGTAGACATTAAAATTATCCCTTCAAATCATTCACAGGCAAGAAACTGTCAAATAAAGTCAATACCTGCCCACAGCAACTGAGGTTAAACCAACCGAGCCCGCCTCACCAAAATCCCTCCCTGGTCGGACCATACATTCGTGATAGCCAACAAAAAGCACCCGATAGGGCTCGACGACATGGGGCTCACAGAGGTAACTTGCTTGTCAAAGCAAACCTAGTGTAGCAACAAATAATGCCACAAAAAATTTTGACGAGGGTGAAGACTCTAAAGCATCTTATACATTCAATGCGGTGTAGACTCTAAAATCATCCCTCAAGTATCCACGACTGAGTCCACAACAAGGTCCTCAGCTGTTTGAGTGCCTTGGTCACCCCTTCAAGAAGTAGCTTCGCACAAGTATCCCTTTGATGTTCATGTGATCTGGTTGCCAGAAAGAAAACTAAAGTCGAATGACCAATTTTTATTCTGAATGTTGCCCTTCTCGCTTTTCTTGAAGCACAACATTTTCCATCACTTGTATCCCTAGTACGAATAAAGAGAGACCAGTTCGTGACCTAGGCCTGTAGGTCACAAAATGCCTATGGACTACGGAAGCCGCAGATCAATAAGCTCTGATCCAAAAGTAAAATTTCGAACATTCTCATAATGGCCCAAGAAGGTTCAAGATCATGCCTAAGATTATCCTAAGAACACCTGCCAAGTTTCGTCGCAATCCGATGAGTTATAGGCAATGTAGATTTCAAAACAGTTTCGAGAAATTCTGCCTCTATCATGTTGAACATGGACTCTGAACTGTAGCACCATTATAGAGCGTTAAATGGTCTTTAGACCATCTCCATTGGATTCAGAATAGTCGAAAACTGTCGGGTACCCATTTTCGACACATTTGGATGCCTCTAGAGCAAGTTATGACCAAATTACCTAAAATGGGTAGGTCGTACACCATTAAAGTATACCCTTGGTGAATCAATTTCCATTAATGAAAACTCTGCATCACAATTTTGGGGACAAACTTTCCATGGCCATATCTCCCTCATCCCGGGTCGGATCCAGCTCAAAATTTGGGAGCATGTTCTCTCATCGACCTAGCCGATTTGATATGCAACATGCATGATAACATGACCCGAGCCAAGAGAAATTGAAGAGAGAAGTTTGCCAGAAACTTCAAAAGTAGTAGGAAATTTCCAACAACGTGTCTCCTAGATCAAACGCCCACATCACGGTGCTCGTGGGTCGGATCGACCTCAAACCAAACCCATTACAAGAACGAGGTCGATGACTTCATCTGAGTCAAACCTCGAACGTGATGAATGGTTAGATTCGAGGCACAATGTAACAATCCTAAACTTTCAAAAAAAAATAATAAAAATAAACTTTTAATGCATGATGATTCGTTTGAACATGATGGTCCTTAGGGACCATCGCTACTTTTAAAAGCTTTTGGTTTAAAAGCTTTTTTGCTTCCTTGCTCTTGCCACGTCCACTAAAGGACGTGGGCTTTAAGCGTTTAAAGCGTAAGTTAACGCTGCCACGTCCACTAAAGGACGTGGCCTTTAAGCGTTTAAAGCGTAAGTTAACGCTCACACCTGTAACGTAATAAAAGAATAAAATAATATGTTATTAGAATTTAAATTCAGATAGGTGAGGACTCCTACCCTAGAAAACTTCTGAGATCTTTCTCTCTCTGGTCAAAACACAGTGAACTCCTCTCTCTAGCCGAATTTTTATCGGAAGCTCCCTTTCAAATATTTTGTGTAAGTGACATCATCTTCCTGAAATATAGCCTGTTTTTAATAAATAGTGATATTTTCGTCCAGGATCTTTATTTTATAAGTTTTGTGTGTAAGTGACATCGTCTTCTTGAAAAATAGTCAGTTTTCAATAAAATAGTGATATTTCTATCCAATATCTTTATTTTATTAGTTTTATGTGTAAGTGACATCATCTTCTTGAAATATAGTCTGTTTTCAATAAATAGTGATATTTTCATCCAGGATCTTTATTATATAAGTTTTGTGTGTAAGTGACCTCATTGTCTCGAAAAATAATCCATTCTTTTTACAAAATAAAATGAAATAATTATTTCTGCTTATTATCATGAATTTTAGGCGCGATAAATTTTATGCGCACAAGACCTCATTATCTTGAAAAATAATATTTTTAATAAAAATTGTGATATTTTATCTATGTTAGAAATTTTAAACGCTGTAAATTCTTAAAAAAATAAATTTATTTATTTTTCTTGTCTATTGTTAGAAAATTTTTGATACTATCCAATTATTAGAAATAAATGTGATATTTCTGCTTTTAGTAAAATTGTGAGATTTCTTTCTACTGCTTTTGAATATTTAGATATTGCAAATTTCATGTGCAAATGACTGCCTTATTATCTGAAAATTAATATTTTTGCATTTGATTATAGTATTGTTGTGAAATGTTTATTTGCAAATTAACATCTCATAAATTGTGATAATTCTGTATTCTTAAATTTTTATAAGAGTTTTTCTATACATATTAGATTGGCAATTATGCTAGAATGTCTTTACGAACTGCTACCTTTCTAAATTTGAGCCCAAAATATTTGATTGGTTGAAATGTTATTGAAATTGACTGTTATTAATGGTTTCAGTGAAATTCATATTAATGATTTCAGTGATATGTTGTGTACATGATATTGCTGCTTTCGAATGTTTAAAGATTTAGAAATACTTTAAGTATGCAGGTGGACTCATCCGATTCGCAGGTGAGGTATAAGTGGAACTATTCGGGATGCCGGTAGGGATTAAGTTGACTCACCTGGTACGTCGGTGAGGTATAAGTGGACCTGCAGGGATTAAGTGGACCTATCTGGGATGCCGATAGGGATTAAGTGGATCCATCAAGACGCTGATGAGGTATATAGGTGACCTACTTGGGACGCTAGTAAGGTAATTTGTGGAATCTTTTGAATTATGCACTGCCGTTAAAATGTTATATGCATTTCAATCATTCGGATTATACTTAATTATGCATTTTTTAAAGTGAAACTGCTAATGCATTTTTGTTAATAGATCTCCTTTTTTAAAATATTGATATCTTTTAACCATGATTATTTTTAGGATTATGATGATCACTTACTGATAAACCAAACTCATCAAATTATGGTAAATATTTTTCAGAATAACTGCGGTTTCATTTTGAGTGCTCATCAGGATCAACTTTGGGAAGATATTGTAGTTGTGCTTAAACTTTCTTTTGTTACTTTGTAAGAATTCGCCATTGTAAATTTGTCCTAAAAAGAGATGTATATATGTTTTGACTGTCACATCTCAGGAATAACAGTATTGTAAAATCTTGGGGTGTGACACACAATGAGTTCAAATTTGCTGCAAATCTGGCTACTAGAATCCGAACTCCAGTTAAAGTTTCCCAATTTGGAAAATAGTCGTCCAGGCACCAAATCAAGCCGTTCTTTTTGTAAAACGATTGTGGCAACATGTTCGACACGCTACAATGAAGAAACCAGTAAAAAACACTGAGAAATGGGCTGAATCTTAAATCTAAGATTGCATGTTCTCCTATGTTTTTGCCACGTCATGATCATGGCCGGAGAGTCCTATCTGTTGTTCGAAAAGGGTATCAATACGATTGTCTTCCCCAATCGATCAAGAAAATAATAATTTTTTAACAGGATGAAGATGAGAAAGACCCCGAACAGATCCCAAAGATTGTGAAGATTGCATGGCCATTACAAGGACCTGTTTGGATTTCACATATTGTTGGTGTAGGGGCCAAATCATCATTTTGTCCCTATTTTTTTAATTTATTTAATTGTTAATTTTGATCAATTAGGTTAAGTTTTAATCATCCACTCATGTTTGGGTCCCACTTCTATATAAGAACTTACCATCTACATGTAAAGCATCCTCTTTTGTATCAATGAAAAATCCTTTTTGCTTGAAGTTTTGGGTCACGTCTTGGAGAGAGAGAGGAGAGAGAAAACTTAGATGAGCACCCTTATGTCATTTTCTCTCTCTTCTTTCTCTCCTATCACCCCCTTTCTTTCTCTCTCTTCTCTTTCTCTCCTCTCACCCCCTTTTTTTCTCTCTTTCTCTCTCTTCTCTTTCTCTCTCTTCTCTTTCTCTCTCTTTTTTCCTTTTCCTCCTCTATTCTTTCTTTTCTCTCTCCTCTTTTCTTTCCTTTCTTCCTCCTCTTTCTTTTCCTCTCTTCTTTCTTTTCTGTCTCCTTTTTTTTTTCCTTTCTTCCTCTCTTCTTTCTTTTCCTCATCTCTTCTTTCTTTTCTCTCTCTTTTTTTCTTTTCTTTCTTCCTCTCTTCTTTCTTCTTTCTCCTCTCTTCTTTCCTTCCTTTCTCTTCTTCATTCCATTCTTTTCCCTTCCTTTTTCTCTCTCTGTCTCTCTCACTTCACAAGGGTAGTAACGATGTGGGCCTACCCTTTTTGGCGAGCCTCATCATGATCCCTGTAATCTCTCTCTATCTCTCTCCTCTCACGAGGACAGTGATGTGGGCCTACCCTTTTGGCGGGCCTCGTTATCGTCCCTAAATTCTCTCTTCGCTCTTTTCTCTCTTTCTTTTCTTCTCTCTCCTTTCATAGACGACAGCCAAGCCGCCATCGGTGTTCTTTCTTTTTTTCTCTCTCCTTTCACAGACGGCAGTCAAGCTGCTGTTTGTGTTCTTTCTCTCTCTTCCCACTTCACAAAAGGCAGCAAGCCGTTGTCTATGTTCTTGCTTTCTCCCTCCTTTCACAGACAGCAGTCAAGCCGCCATCTATATTCTTTCTCTCTCTTCCCTCTTTACAAACGGCAGTAAGCTGTTGTCTGTATTCTTTCTCTCTCTTCTCTATTCATAGATGGCAGTAAGCCACCGTCTGTGTTCTTTCTCTCTCTTCCCTCTTTACATACGGTAGTAAGCCACCTTTTGTGCTCTTTCCCTCTCTTCCCTCTTCACAGATGGTAGCAAGCTTTCGTTTGTGTTCTTTCTCTCTCTTCCCTCTTCACAAATGGCAGTAAGCCACCGTCTATGTTCTTTCCTCATCACAGATAGCAGCAAGCTGCCATCTGTGTTTTTTCTCTTTCTTCCCTCTTTATAGAAGGCAACAAGCTACCGTCTGTGTCTTTCCTTCATTCTTTTTCTCTCTCTACCTTCTTCTCTTTCTTTCTCTTACTTCTAATGTAGTTTCTTTATCTAACCCTTTTATTTTCTCCCCCCTTTTTACTATAAAATATGTATTGATAGTCCCTTGTCAAGGAAACGCTACAAGATTGTGAAATCGGCATGGACTCCATCATAATATCTTTTCACTTTCTTTTGAGTACACAAGCACGTGTGCGCCCACCTTATGACAAGGTGGGGTCTTTAGACCCACTTGTCTTGTATTATAATGTGTGTGTCTGTGACTGTAGGAAAAGAAGAAATAGGTCAAAGGAGGCAATTTCAAACCGGTCATAAACCTAGGGGACATTCCAGCATGATCTAAGAGGGCACCCATATGAGTTAGCCCGAAGGCATCATGGACCCAGGTGAGGTAAGTCCCACCTCACACCTTAATTCCTCTCTCACTGGTTAGTATTCATGCCCGTGTCGTTCTCACACGATTCACAAAAGAGCAATCTCAAATTTCTTGAGCATGATGAAGTCGTTGTCGCGTAGCGATAGGAGGAAGAGAGTGCGTGGCGATAAGGAGAGAAGGAAGAGAGCGCTCGATGATAAGGAGAGAAAGAAGAGAGCGCGCAGCGATAGGGGAAGAAGGCCACTACGATAGGAGGAAAGGAAGCGAGCGCACCACGATGAGAGAAGAGAAGGCACGCGTTGATAAGGAGCGAAGGAAGAGACCGTGTGGCGATAGGGGAAGAAAGTGCATGGTGATAGGAGGGAAGGAAGCGAGTACGCGACGATGGGAGAAGAGAAGGCGCGCGGCGATAACGAGAGAAGGAAGAGAGCGCGCGGCGATAGGAGAAGAAGGCGTGCGTTGATAGGAGGGAAGAAAGCGAGCACGTGACGATGGGAGAAGAGAAGGCACGCAGCGATAAGAAGAGAAGGAAGAGATCACATGGTGATAGAGGAAGAAGGCACGCGGCGATAGAATGGAAAGAAGCGAGATCGTAGTGATGGGAGAAAAGAGAGCGCACAGTGATAAGGAGAGAAGGAAGAGAGTATGCGACGATAGGGGAAGAAGGCGTGTGGCGATAGGAGGGAAGCACAAGGCGATAAGGAGAGAAGGAAGAGAACGTGAGGCGATAGGCAAAGAAGGAGCGCGGTGATGGGAGAAGAGAGCGTGCGACGAAGTGGAAGAAGAGAAGGCCGTGCATGAAGCAAGCCGGCCATCTGTTGGCTACATACTACCTTGTGTGCCAAATGTCAACCTTCCTTCTATGCAAAGGCCACATGGTGAGCAAAGAAAGCTACCTCCCCACCTTTGGAGTACAAAACAACTCTTTCTCTCTCTGAACCTCATGTTTTAAAGCTCAAGCTTAGCCCTTTGGGCCGTTGTTGGAGAGATTGAGAAAGCTTGGTGGAGGGGACTGTGGAAGAAGTTTGGGATCATCCTTGGAGACTCAAGAAGGTAATTAGATCACTACGGTGCTGACCCATAAGCATGGAACATGGATGAAGTATGGTTTGAGCCTAGTTTGAGTATAAGCATGTGCAAAAATGGTTACTGTAGTTTCCATAAAGCTTGCCTTCTTTTGCATGATAAAAATGATCACTGAAATCCTTTTTAATTGCCCTAAATTTCTGTAGGATGATACTCTTATGAGTCTAGTTCAAGCTAAAATTGGTTTCATGTTGTTATCTTGAATAGATTAAGAGTTAGGAGATGATTTTGGAAGGGATGTCATGACTGGACTGTGATTTTCTAGGGATTTTACATGTTCTTGTAATGAGATTTTGACTAAACAAATGATATCCATTTGGCTTCAAATCACCACCATTTAAAATGTCTCTGAGTCTATTTTGAGTTTGATGTTTATGTCCAGTTGAGATTCTTGCTAGTTTGGAATATATATTTTATTTTATACATGTATGTCATTGTTAGCAGACTATGATAAATTCCTAAAATATTGATTCTATTGTACTAAGACTTTGCCTAAACTATTGAAGTCAAATGATACAAAACCACAACCATTTGATAGATGCATGAGCCTTCTATGATTTTCATGTTTTAACCTTGCCCATATTCTGTGTAAATGAGGAGCTATGCTCAAGAGTGTCATAGTATGTTACTGTTGGCAAATCGCACAGAAACTCAAAATTTGGTCTCTGTTGCCATGAACTTTGGCCAACCAAATGGAGTCCAATTACTCCGAAACCATAGCCGTTTGAAAGCTTTGAATGTCTATTAAAAGCTGCATGTTTTAATTATTTTGAAATTCCTGTTAGGTTGAAAGCTGTGACTTGAATTATGAACTAATGTCTATTTTGGAAGAATTCAGTAAGATTCCAAATGATATATTAAATCCTTAATTGATCATTAAATTTTCAATTAAAAAATTGGAAATCGAAATTCAGTTAAATTCCCCCCAAAATTTGAATTATATGCCTCCTTCTGTATATGCCCATGATTGATAAGAATGACAATGAATTTTATGATTGTATAAGAACTATGCACATGCCTTGCATTGATATTTTGAACATAACATGAGCCTTTTGCAAGGTGATTGAAGTTTATGTTATAAAAAACCGAAATGGCATGATTGTGATCCTACAAATGTTAAACGCTCCTGATATTCTTGAAAGAGTAAAGCATGAATGAATGAAGGTTATGCATGCTTATACATGATATATTATCCACTACCCAATGGGTCCTCTATTGGTAGTGGATATTCATATTCTGTTATATGAACTCTAATATATGTGATTTTGGACCAGCACGCAATTGGTCCTTCATTGGTAGTGGATATTCTATTATATGAACTCTGATATATGTGATTTTTGGCTAGTACGTAATGGGTCCTCTATTAGTAGTGGATGCTGTGTCGTTGGCAAATTTTGATTTTAACCCCTACTTCAATGATAGGAGTGGAGTCGGGGGATAACTGTAAATAATAGGGTGGGTCGCGCCCCCAAATTATTATGGGTACTACGCGTTGGGTCCTCCAATGGTGGTGTAACGCCCTCTTGCCTAATGACGTAAGGAGAGAGTCGTGTCTTGCAAGGCCTTAGCCTATCAAAACCCCAAAGCGCGATGGGGATCGGGTATGTGAGTGAGGACACTACAAAATGGGACCTCCAATTGTCATTGTTCTCCCTCTCGAATGAGAGTAAAAGTTTCAAGTTGTAGGATTAGCGTAGCCTAATCGATGTGACTTCTACTTTGGGAGTAAATGATTTTGTTCCTGATTCTGTTTTTTATTCTGCTTCTTTCTGTTTGAATTAAGTATCCTATATGATTTTCTAACTGCAACTGTGATATGCATCAATATAATTGTCAATTCGGGAAATATTAGATGTTCCGACTTCTAAACAATACTCATTTATGTTGTTAATGTACATATTTTGAGGAATGACTTTACTTTCTGATTACCAATACAATGTCTGATAAAGTGTAGGCCCTGTCATTATTTATATGCTTGTAGGCAGGATTGCAGGGTACTGATTTACTTACTGAGCTTTTAGCTCATGCCTCTCTTTTCCCTTCCATGTAGATTGACAACCGATAGCTTGTACATGGACAGCTGGGCATGGTAGCAGAATTTTGGAAGCTCGAGTGCTATTCAGGAAGCTTGTGATTGTAGGTGTCTGATGGCATTGCCACAATGTTAGATGAATTGTAAGTTTGTTGTTGGGCCAGTAGCACCTTGAACCTTTGTAAAGAATTTTTGAAGGTTGGATTTGTATAAATGGTTTCTATTTTACTCTGCCTGTGGCCATGAGATTATGTGTTTATTTTTTTAGTTCATGGTTTGCTTTGATTCCGCAATTATAACACGTGTTGATGCCACTCCCACCTGACTGATATACGCAACCTCCGGTCGCAATCCCGCACTCTGTCGCCCTCCAGTTGAGAATGGTAGGGGTCAGGGGACGAGGTCGTGACAGTTATGATATTAGAGCATCCAGGCTAGGATTCTTGGCTTAGAATGTTGTAGAGGTGTCTCTAGAGTAGTTTTGAGTAGACTAGTGACTGAGGTGCCCCTGTTGTAAGACAAAGAGGCCAAGGACTCGTGCTAATAATGCGAACTCTAGTCGTGAGAATGCAGAAGCCCTTGGAAAATTCTTCAAGACATTTGGGGCCATGACTCAAATGATGAAAGATAGTATGCCAGCCCTGGTTACCCCTGCACCGGAGCAAACTGACGGTGGACTAATAGAAAGATTCAGAAGGCTAGCACCTCTGATGTTCCTAGGGCATGGGGGAGTAGAAAAATTAGAGTGATGGGTAAGGCAAGTGGAGAAGATATTTGAAGTGTTACCTTGCAGTGACGAGCAGAAGGTTAAGTTAGGGGCCTTCATGTTAGAAGGAGATGCTGAGCACTAGTGGGGCTCAGTAAAGAAATCTTGGGAAAGGTTAGGGACAGAAGTGATCTAAGAAAATTTCTTAGAAGCCTTTAATGAGAAGTACTTCCCCGACTCAGTTCGGGAAAGAAAGGAAGTGGAGTTTATTGAGCTGCAACAAGGGGGATTGTCCGTAGAACAGTATGCAGCTAAGTTTGCTGAATTGTCAAGATTTGTGCCACATATTATTAATACTGAGGCATGAAAGGCTAGTAAATTCGAGAGAGTCCTCATGCCAGAAATAAGCAGGGGGGTAATTTCGGCCAATTTAAAGACCTGCTCCCCTCTCGTGGACCTACCCATGAAGATAGAAGGGAAGACAAAGGTTCTCGGTTCAGGAAAGAGAGAAGGATGGGACCGACTAAGTTTAGAAGTTTTGGAAGAAGGACTCGACCACCTCTAAGGAGAAGCTTCATGGGAAATATTAATCAAGGAAGCAAGAAGATCCAGAAAACCTTCGTAGGCGATGTAAGAGTGAACATGTCCATATTGCGGAAAGGACAATCACTTGGCGGCTGAGTGCCGAAGAAGGACAGGAACATGTTTCAGGTGTGGCAAGCATGGCCACATGAAAAAGGACTGTTCAGTAAAGGGACCAAGAGACCGACTGAAGACTCAAGGTTGGGTGTTTGCCCTTACGGAACGAGAAGCTAAGGCATCCACCTTTGTGATTCGAGGTATGCTTTATGTCTGTAACATGGAAGCTAAAGTGTTGATTGACCCTGGATCAACACACTCTTTTGTTGCACCTCTCTTTGCATGCCACATAAATGTTAGACTTGCACTTCTTGATTGGACAATGGTTGTAGGTACACCTATGAGGGAATCCATGGAGACTGATATTGATTATAAACACTATGAGGCTTTGCTTGAAGGGTGTGTTCTACCTATAGTATTAATAAATATCCAAGATTTTGATGTGATTTTGGGTATAGATTGGTTGTCTTCTCACTATGTGACAGTGAATTGTTATGACAAAACTGTAACTCTTAGATGACCTAATAAGCTTGAATTGAATTTTTTTGGCATTAAGGATGTTTCCCTTATACATTTTATCTCGGCTCTTTAGGTTTCTCGTCCGTTGGCCAAATAATGTGTAGGATATCTGGCTTACATAGTGGAGAATTGGGATGCCCGGTCAAAGTTAGATGAGATACCTGTAGTAATGGAGTATTCAAAAGTTTTTTTTAAGGAGTTAACCACTCTGCCTCCAGTCAAGGAGATAGAATTTGAAATAGAGGTGGTTTCTGGCATTGCTCCCATTTCTAAAGCCCCTTATAGGATGGCCCTAGCCGAATTGAAAGAACTAAAGGAGCAATTGCAAGAGTTGTTGCAGAAGGGATTCGTTCGACCTAGTGTGTCACCATGGGGTGCACCGATTTCAAGGGGCTAGAATTGACGACCTCTTTGAGCACCTACAAGGGGCTCAAGTAGTTTAAAAAATTGACCTTTGGTCAGGCTATTATCAATTGCGGGTGAAAGAAGAGGATATTCCTATGACCACATTTAGGACCCAATATGGACGTTATGAGTTCTTAGTTATGCTGTTCGGGTTATCTAATACCCCGACAGCCTTTATGAGTGTTTAGGCGCTTCTTGGATGATTTTGTGGTGGTTTTTATAGATGACATCTTGGTATATTCAAGGAATCTGGAAGAGCATGAGTAGCACTTGAGGATGGTCCTCCAGACAGGCATGTTATTTCTAAGGATGGGGTCGCAGTTGACCCTTGTAAAATTGAAGCCATCTTGATGCTTTGTTGAAGGGTTCTCAAAGATAGTGCTTCCCTTGACTCTCTTAACTCAGAAAGAGGTAAAGTTTGAATGGTCAGATAATTGTAAAACAAGCTTTCAAGCACTAAAGAAGAGACTGACCACGGCCCCAATATTGACCTTTCCCGAAGGGAACGAAGACTTTGTGGTCTATACTGACGCTTCCCATAAAGGACTAGGATGTGTATTGATGCAGCGAGGAAAGGTTATAAAGCTTATGCCTCCAGATAATTGAAGTCGTATGAGCAAAATTACCCAACCCATGACTTGGAACTTGCGGTTGTGGTGTTTGCCTTAAAGATCTGGAGACATTACCTATATGGGGTCCAGTTTAAGATATTTACAGATCATAAAAGCCTCAAGTATTTGTTCTCTCAGAAAGAGTTAACTATGAGATAAAAAGATGGATGGATCTACTGAATGACTATGATTGTACCATCAATTATCAACCGAGCAAGACTAATGTGGTGGCCGACGCTTTAAGTCGAAAGCCCTTAGCGTCAGTAGCATTCCTGATGACTCGAGATATGAAACTGATAAAAGATCCAGTGGAGTGGCACCCAACTCTACCCCTTACTGTTGAGGAAGGGATAATTGTTGGTATGAGGGTGGAGCCCCAGCTCTTTCAATAGATTCGTAAAGCACAGAAAGAGGATCACCAACTCATGAAGATTCTTGAAGAAATAAAGCTGGGAAGAAAAGAAGATTTCTCTGATAATGGGGACAATCTGTTAAGATTTAAAGATCGGGTTTGTGTCCTGAATTTGAGGACGTGAAGCGGGTTATTCTAGAAGAAGCACACCATTCGTGTTATATTGTGCACCCTGGTAGTACTAAGATGTATTAAGACTTGAAGAAACATTTATGGTGGAATGATATGAAAAAGGAAGTAGCACAGTTTGTTTCCAAGTACTTAACATGTCAGCAAGTGAAGGCTGGACATCAAAAACCCGTCGAACTATTGTAACCCATGCCCATGCCGGAGTGGAAGTGGGAGCACAATACCATGAATTTTGTCTTTGGTTCATCTAAGACGAATACTGGATATGATATTATTTGGGTCATAGTAGACCGATTGACGAAAGTAGGTCATTTCTTACCGGTCCGCCTATCTTATACTTTGGACAAATTGGCCCAACTATACATTAAACAAATTATAAGATTATATGGAGTTCTTGTTAGTATCGTGTCCAACAGGGACACTAGATTTCCTTCAAGATTTTGGGATAGTTTACAATCAGCTTTGGGGACAAGACTTACTTTTAGCACTGCTTTTCACCCCCAGACTGATGAGCAATCAAAAAGAACTATTCAGACTATAGAAGACATGTTGAGAGCTTGTGTTACTGATTTTAAAGGAAGCTAGGAGGATCATCTTCCTTTGATAGAATTTGCTTATAATAACAATTTCCAAGCCAGTATTCATATGGTACCTTTTGAAGCCTTTATGGAAGAAGGTGTCGATCACCTATCTGTTGGGATGGGGTCAGTGAAAGAAGGATGTTAGGGCCTGAAATTGTTTAACTAACTTCATAAAAGATTGCCTTGATTTGGGAGAGACTCAAAACTGCTCAGAATTGGCAAAAGAGTTACGCCGACAATCGAAGAAGAAGCCTTGAGTTTGAGGTAAGTGATCAGGTTTTCTTGAAGGTATCGCCAACCAAGGGTATTATGAGATTCAACAAGAAGGAAAAATTGAGCCCACCCTTTGTCGTACCATTTGAAATTTTGGAAAGAGTAGGAAGTATGGCTTATCAGCTTGCCCTACCACCTGAGTTAGCAAATATCCATGATGTGTTTCATGTGTCATTGTCGAGGACGTATCAGCCAGATTCGTCCCATGTTTTAAAGTATGAGCCATTGACAATCAAGAAAGACCTGACTTATATTGAACAGCCGATTGAGATTCTAGACGGGAGAGTGCAAGTTTTGGGTAAAAAAAAATCCCCCTTGGTTCGTGTTATAAGGCAATACCATTCAAAGAAAGAATCAACATGGGAACGAGAAGATAGGATCCGAAATATGTACCTCCAGTTGTTTAATTAATCAAGACACGATTTTGGGGATAAAATCTTTTCAAGGGAGGGATGATGTAACAACCCAAATTTTTTTAGCATGATGAAGTTGTTGGCGTACAAAGATAGGAGGAAGAGAGCGCGCGGCAATCAGGAGCGAAGGAAGAGAGTGCACGACGATAGGAGAAGAAGGCGCGTGGCGATAGGAGGGAACGAAGCGAGAGCGCAGCGATGGAAGAAGAGAAGGCACGTGGCAATAAGAAGAGAAGGAAGAGTGCACGCTGCGATAGGGGAAGAAGGTGCACGACGATAGGAGGGAAGCGCATGGCGATGGGAGAAGAGAAGGCACACGGCGAAAAGGAGAGAAGGAAGAGAGCGCACGGGGATAGGGGAAAAAGGTGCACGGTGATAGGAGGGAAGGAAGCGAGCTCGCGACGATGGGCGAAGAGAAGGTGCACGGCGATAAGGAGAGAAAGAAGAGAGCGCGTGGAGATAGGGGAAGAAGGCACGCGATGATAGGAGGGAAAGAAGCGAGCACGCAGCGATGGGAAAAGAGAAGGCACGCGGCGATAAGGAGAGAAGGAAGAAAGCGTGTGGCAATAAGGGAAGAAGGCGCGCGACGATAGGGGAAGAAGGCACGCGATGATGGGAGAAAAGAGAGCGTGCGACGATAAGGAAAGAAGGAAAAGAGCGGATGGCATTAGGGGAAGAAGGCCCGCGGCAATAGAAGGGACAGCACGTGGCGATAAGGAGAAAAGGAATAGAGTGTGCGGCGATAGGGGATGAAGGTGCGCGGCAATAGGAGAAGAGAGAGCGTGCGGCGAAGTGGAAGAAGAGAAGGTCATGCATGAAGCAAGCCGGCCACCTGTTGGCTGCTACCTTATGCGCCAAATGTCAACCTTCCTTCCATGCAAAGGCCACTTGGTGAGCATAGAAAGCCACATCCCACCTTTGGAGTACAGAACCACTCTTTCTCTCTCTCTGAACCTCACGTTTTGAAGCTCAAGCTTAGCCCTCGGCGTTTCCGATGCGCCCAACGGCGCTGATATAAAGGTGCAAAATCGACGCCCACGATTGGATCCCGTGGCGATTGCCAAAAATATGGTTTAAAATTGGGTACGGACATCGGGCAGGGTACTGACATCTCTCTCATCGAGCACGATTGGCAGAGCTTTCTCCCTCTTCACGGAAAAAAGGGTTGAAGCTCTTCTCTGTGTTCTCTCTCTCTTTGCTGAAAAAGGGTTTCTCTCTCATCGGGCACGATTGGAAGAGTTTTCTCTCTCTTCGCTGAAAAAAGGGTTGAAGCTCTTCTCTGTGGTCTCTCTCTCCGTTGAAAAAATGGTTTCTCAACTAAAACGGTTCCCCCCTCTTCCCTCTGCTTCAATTCAACAAGATATGCCTACGCTCTCTCTCTCTCTCTCTCTCTCTCTCTCGGGTTTTTCTTTTTACTTCTCCATCCCTCCCTCTGGTTTTCAAAATTCCCAAAGCCCAGCAAAACCCCCAATCCCGACATCGTGTAGTTTTTTTCCCAAATTCCTGGCCAAATATAGGTTTAAACCCAAATTTCATCTTCGTTTTTTGTCCAAATTTCTGATTTTTAATAGCATTTTCCCCAAATTTCGCTTTTGTTTTTTTGCCCAGATTTTCTGCAATACTGAGCAAAACCCCAAACCCCAAGGAAGCTCAGATTTTTGTGCACGTTTATACAGATTTTTTGCCCATATTTAGTTTTCATTTCTTGCCCAGATTTTCTGTAGTACTGAGAAAACTTCTGCCCAAATGTTGTTTTCATCTTCGTTTTTTGCCCAAATTTCTGTCCAGATTTTTTGTAGCATTTTGCCCAAATTTTTATTACGTTTTTTTTCCAGATTTTCTGTGATACTGAGCAAAACACCCCTGTGTATATATGGAAGCATTTTTTATACTCATAATTAAGGGCCTACATGGTTCTTGAGTATTTGGCCTGGTAAAATTCCTGATTAAAACCCACAATTGTTTTCGGACATTTTATGTGCCGAACAAACCCTAGATTTCAGCTAAAGCCAACAATTTTTTGGCAAATGATTAATTTTTTCTGAAATATATTTTGTATTTCCCTATCATAGACAGAGGATTAATGTTTTCTTTTTGAGGAATTATCATAGACACAGGATTAATTGTTTATTGTTTGCAGATATTTGGTCGAATATAGCACCATATGATTTGGAATTTTGATTTGATTATGTGATATATTGAAGATATCCATAGTGATGCATTTACACTCCTAGTATTATGTTTGGAGCTTGAAATGAGTGGAGTGAATGTTTCTTGCCTAGATTTTTTATAGCCATTTCATTTCCTTTTTTCCTTTTTTTGGCAAACATATGATTTTTGACCCTGTGTATATATGACAGCATGACTTACGCTCATATTTAAGGGCCTACATGGTTCTTGATTATTTGACCTGCTGAAATTCCAAGGGTAACTGATGCCTATATATTATGTTTGGAGCTTGAAATGAGTGGAGTCAATGTTTCTTGCCCTGATTTTTTTATAGCAATTTCATTTCGTTTTTTTGGCAAACATATGGTTTTAACCCTGTGTATATATGGTAGCATGACTTACACTTATATTTAAGGGCCTACATGGTTCTTGATTATTTGACCTGCTGAAATTCCAAGGGTAACTGATGCCTATGTATTATGTTTGGAGCTTGAAATGAGTGGAATCAATGTTTCTTGCCCAGATTTTTTTATAGCAATTTCATTTCGTTTTTTTTGGCAAACATATGGTTTTTGACCCTGTGTATATTTGGTAGCATGACTTACACTCATATTTAAGGGCGTACATGGTTCTTGATTATTTGACCTATTAAAATTCCAAGCGTAATTGATGTTTATAGATTATGTTTGGAGCTTGAAATGAGTGGAGTCAATGTTTCTTGCCCTGATTTTTTTATAGCAATTTCATTTTGTTTTTTGGAAACATATGGTTTTTAACCCTGTGTATATATGGTAGAATGACTTACACTCATATTTACATGGTTCTTGATTATTTGGCTTGCTGAAATTCCAAGGGTAATTGATGCCTATGTATTATGTTTGGAGCTTGAAATGAGTAGAGTTAATGTTTCTTGCCCAGATTTTTTTATAGCAATTTCATTTCGTTTTTTTGGCAAACATATGGTTTTTGACCCTGTGTATATATGGTAGAATGACATACACTCATATTTAAGGGCCTACATGGTTCTTGATTATTTGACCTGCTGAAATTCTAAGGATAATTGATGCCTATATGTTATGTTTGGAGCTTGTAATGCCCATTTAAGTGGTAGGCTTTGGAGTACTGTTGAATTTTCATCACTATCCTTCTGTGTTCTTTTTATTTTTTATTGTTGCAGTTGGTTTTATGTGAAGAATGTTATTTGCATGTTTGGTTTATGTAGATGATAGGCAGAGTTTCATGAAACTTAGTATTTTTGGTGTTTGTTGTCACATGAACCAGCACAAGCACCATTCAATAGCTTCCAATTCAGACTTCCATATGAAATTTTTTCATGTTGAAATTTTTTTCCACTTTGTTCCAAAAAGTTTTCTTAGGAACTGATGAAGCATGTTGAAATTTTTTTGACACTTTGTTTCAAAAAGTTTTTTTGGGAAGTAGTTTTGAATAATTGAGGTAGGTATTGCCTGAGGTAGGTGTCGTTCCTCTATTGTACACCTTTTTTTATCTGAAAATTGTGACATTTTTGTAGATGGACTATGATTAAATTGTGATATACACTCATTTTATCTAGTCTTGGTATCCTTATTAACCGTAGGCTTTATGGAGATATATAAAGCCCTATGTCAATCTTTACTATTAGAATGCATGCAGAAATATTTTTTCTTTTAAATTTTTGTTTTTGCTGGTTTTGTATACTATCTTTTATTATCTCTCAGATTTCGTTATATTGATTTCGAGATTGAGTTTCCTTTTTAAGATAAGTGTATGAATCCCTGTCATGCTTTGCTTTTTGTTATTTGGTGTTTCCTTTGCTCTCTGATAAGGTATAGTTTGCATATGTTTACTTCAATGGCTGATGCAATTCATGGATGTGATATAGTGATAATAGGGCATTTGAGTGCATCTAATCATTTTAATTGAATGGATCTCGACAACCAATTCCCTCCATGGTTTTGTAAACGCAAACCAGGATGTGGTCGAATGCGCGTGTTTCTTTCAAAGACGTACGATAACTACAATAGGCATTTCTATAAATACTCTAACTGGAAGGTATGTAATATTCTTTCATTAAGATTATGTAAAGACTGTTCCATTGTAAGCATATATTTAACATACATTTATCCTATTATGTTAACCATTAGAAAGAGACTAGATGTGGCTATCTAGAGTGGTGTAATGAAATTTTAGGTGAAGAAAAAAAACATGTGGTTAAAAGGGTCGTGTCTCAGAGGCTAGATGATTGTGCTGTCGATAGAGTAGATGCTTCTCTAACTGAAAAAGAGATGCGCAAATCTGTTGTTATGGTCCCTGAGAAAGATAACGTTAAAATTTTTTTTCTCATGTGTAATTTTATTAATGACATTGATGTTTTCCTTCATTTTCTTTGTAAAAGGAATAAAGAAATGGGTATATGTTTTATAGTATCTATATATTTATAATTGCATACACTTATTATTCTCTATCTTTTATGGATCAACAATTTTCATTTTAATATATTTGTATATTAATATAATTCAATAATCTCTCTCTCTCTCTTTCTCTCACTCAAACATCAAATTTTATTTAGTGTTTTGAATGGTGAAAGCTGAATTAGTAGGTGTTAATTGTTTGTGGTTTTGGTGTTTGAATGGTAAAAGCTGAATGATTAGGTGTTAATTTTTTGAGTGTTAATTTGCAACCCCATTCTTTTCAAATCAAATATTTTCTTTATTCTTTCATTTTCAAATTCTATTTTCTTTGGCTTGAACTACATATGAATCGTGGCTGCTCTTTTGCCTAGGTTTTCACTGACGAATTGTGCTTTTATAAGGGAGTAACTGATTGAATCTCCACTCGGATCAACTGACTTTACAGTCAAATGATTCAAATGATGAAGTATGTTAAGTTTTTCATAGGGTAATAAAAAATTTATGGCATGGTTATCTTCACTGGAATATTGGTGTTCCAACAAACCAATTACTCGAATCCCTGTTTACTTTTACTCATTAGTTGGTTTACATCACGACCATTTCACAATTTTACCCATTAAATTACACTTTGATAAAAGAGAACACTATAATTTATTCCAAATTACATAGAAATTGATCATTTGATAAATGGTCTTGATGTGTGCCAACTAATGAGTGAAAGTAGTGGATGGCAACTAGACCGATCTGACTAGTGAATTAGAAAGTCTAATTAGTTTTGACTACACCGGTTTTTTTACCCTCGCTGATTGAATGATCCAGTTTGTTCATGATGATATTACTTAGAAACTGTGATTATCACTTCTTGGGAATTTAATCTAGCAAAAAATGCTTTCTGAAGGTACCTTTATTGGTTATATAGGGTCCAGGCTCTTTGGCACTTGATAAGGGGTCTCCAAAGCAAGGACACTCTAGATCTTGTGAACAAGTACTTTTCAATACCTATTTAAAGGCATGCTGCAATGCTGCCAAATGGGTAGCAAGATTCTCATTCCAAAAGTATTTCAACGCATACACACACAAATGATCTTATTGAAAAAAAACAAGATCATAGGTAGATGCCAATTCAAACAATCTAAATAATTATAAATCTAAATAATTACATACATATACCAAAAAGTGCACGTCCAATTTGTACCACTGAAATAACATGCCAAAATATGGTCAACACTACTCAGGAAAGCATCCAAATTTCCCAAAAATAAACAAACAACAATGGCAGTCCAATGCAGAAATTCCTACATACAAAAAACATATATATTTCGAAAGGGTATAAAAAGTAAATAAAAATAAATGAACTTTTAAGGATCCTTTAAGGCCATCCTTCCACCTGGCAAATTCATCAGCTGAGGTCCTTCAATTATTTCAACGCATCCATTGACCTTCTTTGTGTAGTTTGCTTCGAATTTCGGCTTGCTAAGCTTCCCAATAGGCTGTCTTGCGAATCCTTGAACTTTTCACAAATGCAAGCCACTTTCTTGTTGTCCAAAGCATTGTAGTTTTTCTCTCTTATAACAAGATTCATGAAATTCTCAGGTGTAGAACTCATTAGAAGGTTCACCAAGTAATAAATAGTTTTAATGTATACCAACTGCTTCCCCATTAAACTTATGAAACCGTCGTGCTTAAGAAATCCAAATGCAAAGAGCTCCATATCAAGAACCACCAAGAAGACATTCAAGAGAGAGAGAGAGATTATCCATATGAAGAGTTTAAAGAGAGAGAGAGAGATTATCCGTATAAAGACATTAAAGAGAGAATCTGTTCCACATGGACTAGTAGCAAGAACTACTAGAAATCCTCAGTAGGGAAAGCAAGTAAGAAAAAGACATACGCATTCTAGAATTCATCCCCATCCATATATGAAAAATAAGTACAAACATGCAACAACAAAATCTTTAGCATACAACACATTGTATAGAGAGAGAAGGAATTAAAGCATGTGCAGCTTTGCTTTCACTTTCTCCGACACAGAACTACATAAAGACGCGGACAAATTAACATAACTTGCACAGATCATGAAAAAAAAAAGAAGTTGCTAGGATCATGAAAAAGATATTGTTTAAAAGAATACCTCCAAGGAATTCATATCTTCTCGATTTATGAACAGCTGATGTTAAGATGACAAAAGCATATCCTAATTCAAACTTTAAATCAACCAGGCTGCAAGTCAAATTCAATGTTTAAATATATTTTGATGGATACTAATCCCATTAGATGGTTCTTTAAAAAAACAAAATCAAATAGACATACGACGTGTTAACACAACAAACCCAACACTTTACTAGTTACCACTCCTATATGGATGGATTTGATGTGAGTGACTCTTACCATCAACTCACTTCTTATGGATCCAAAGTATACGATGTGTTTTGTTTGTAAGAAGAAGATAAATTCATATGTTAGCAATTAAATTGAAGCTAATACAAGTGTCAATCAAATACATCAACAATAATGAGGATAAAACAATTGCAAATAAAAATAATGTAAAGGTATGCAGTTGACTCCAAAAAAATGAAATGAAATTGTTATGAAAAAATCTGGGTAAGAAACATTGACTCCACTCATTTCAAGCTCCAAACATACTACATAAGCATCAGTTACTCTTGAAATTCAGCAGGCCAAATAATCAAGAATCATGTAGGCCCTTATATATGAGTATAAGTCATGCTACTATATATACACAGGGTTAAAAACCATATGTTTGCCAAAAAAAGGAAATGAAATTGCTATACAAAAATCAGGATAAGAAACATTGACTCCACTCATTTCAAGCTCCAAACATAATATATAGGCATAAATTACTCTTGGAATTTCATAAGGTCAAAAAATCAAGAACCATGTAGGCACTTAAATATGAGTGTAAGTCATGCTACCATATATACACAGGGTCAAAAATCATATGTTTGCCAAAAAAAAAAGAAATAAAATTGCTATAAAAAAATCAGGACAAGAAACATTGACTCCACTCATTTCAAGCTCCAAACGTAATACTAGGACGGTAAATGCATCACTATGGATATCTTCAATATATCACATAACCAAATAATAATTCCAACTCATATATATCACATAACCAAATAATAATTCCAAATCATAAGGTGCTATATTTGACCAAATATCTGCGAACAATAAACAATTAATCACGTGTCTATGATAATTCCTCAAAAAGAAAATATTAATCCTCTGTCTATGATCGGGAAATACAAAACATATTTCAGAAAAATTAATCATCTGCCCAAAAATTGTTGGCTTTAGTTGAAATCTAGGGTTTGTTCGGCACATAAAATGTCCGAAAACAGTTGTGGGTTTTAATCAGGAATTTCAGCAGGCCAAATACTCAAGAACCATGTAGGCCCTTAAAAAATGCTTCCATACATACACAGGGGTGTTTTGCTCAGTATTACAGAAATTCTGGACAAAAAACGTAAAAAAAATTTGGGCAAAATGCTACAAAAAATCGGGCCAGAAATTTGGGCAAAAAACGAAGATGAAAACAAAATTTGGGCAGAAGTTCACTCAGTACTACAGAAAATCTGGGTAAGAAATGAAAACAAAATATGGGCAAAAAATCTGTATAAACGTGTACAAAAATCTGAGCTTCCTTGGGGATTTGGGGGTTTTGCTCAGTATTGCAGAAAATCTGGGTTAAAAAACGAAAACGAAATTTGGGGAAAATGCTATTAAAAATCAGAAATTTGGCCAAAAAACGAAGATGAAATTTGGGTTTAAACCTATATTTGGCCAGCAATTTGGGAAAAAAACTACACGATTTAGGGATTGGGGGTTTTACTGGGCTTTGGGGATTTTGAAAACCAGAGGGAGGGCTGGAAAAGTAAAAAGAAAAACCCGAGAGAGAGAGAGAGCGTAGGCATACCTCGTTGAGTTGAAGCTAAGGGAAGAGGGAGCACCGTTTTAGTAGAGAAACCCTTTTTTCATTGGAGAGAGAAACCACAGAGAAGAGCTTCAACCCTTTTTTCAGCGAAGAAAGAGAGAACACAGAGAAGAGGTTCAATCCTTTTTCAGCGAAGAGAGAGAAAACTCTTCCAATCGTGCCCGATGAGAACTCTCTTCCAATCGTGCCGATGAGAGAGAAACCCTTTTCCAGCGAAGAGAGAGAGAACACAGAGAAGAGCTTCAACCCTTTTTTCAGCGAAGAAAGAGAACATAGAGAAAGCTTCAACCCTTTGTTTAGCGAAGAGAGAGAAAGCTCTTCCAATCGTCGTGTTCGATCAGAGAGATGTCAGTACCCTGCCCGATGTCAGTACCCAATTTTAAACCAAATTTTCGACAATTGCCGCGGGATCCAATCGTGGGTGTCGATTTTGCCCCTTTAAATCAGCGTCGTTGGGCGCATTTGAAACGCATAAGCGAAAC
>NW_006500354.1:10245-21728 GCF_000471905.2 Amborella trichopoda | reverse complement strand
CTTCCCAATCGTCTGCTTCATCAGAGACTGCAATCATTGAGGAGAACTCGTAAAAAGGCCCCCAACTTTTTAACTTTGCCAACTATATGAAATAGCGAGACAGCTGTGCAAAACCTAAAGCAAGAGAGAGAGATTTTCGTTCAAACTACCGGTCAGAACAAGTTGAACCACACTAGCCTCTACGCTGGTTTGATAACCAATCTAGTTTTAAGAACACTATAGCCGTTATTCAAGGGATCTCCAGTAAAGTGGATGCTCACTCTAGAAAGTAACTAGTCTTAGTGACGAGATTAAGATGTTTTTCTTTATTATAGCCATTCAAGGCTCCGTGAAATATATTATTGGTGTAATACATTACTGCGTAATACATTACTTGTAAGTGGATTGTTACTGTTTAAGTAATATTTAGATACAACTTAGGAAATATATTGCTACTGTTTCGTTATGTTTGGAATAAATATGAGAAATGCATTACCAACATTTTACCAGCACTCCTTATAAACTATCATTTCTTTTTTTTTTTACCATAAAATTCCATTCAAATACAGAATTAAAATCATTATCACACCATTCCGAAAAGATTTTCTAATAATAACATTATCACCATTCCAAAAAAATTTTCTAATAATAACTTGTACCATTCTAAAATTATAATAACATCATTTCTTACCTATTTTGTATGCCTTTGCTTGACTATGGTTTCAATATGATAAGTCATTGGAATAATACGATTGGAATAATATGATTTTATTGTGATAAACTTTATTTTTATTTATTTTTTATAGAAGTCTTTCAAATGTCCCTCCATATAATTTCAAATAAACAATAAATTTATGATACTAAATTCAAAATCTTTATATTACAAGTTAAAAATGAAAAAAAGTTTGATTAGGAAACTACAAAGTTTGGTAATTGTAAAAAATTTTAAAATATCGGAGGAGACTCGATAAGTATCTTATTTCAATTGAGCTTTTACTAATTTTTTATGAAAATTATGTTGTGTGATTTCTCATTGATTACCAATTATTATTTTTATTATTCTTGTTTTTATATGAGAAGTAATGACTTCAGCTTGGGCTACAACCCAAATTGAATTGAAGATAGAGGGATATAGAAATGGATGTATACTGGATTGTAAAAATGGAAGAAATGTATTTCTTATAAGTGGAGTTTATTTAGATAGAAAAAGTAGAAATGAATATGCGCAAGAGAGGGAAAATAACAGGAGAGTGGATGGACCGAAGATAAGAGGGTTTTTTTTTTGGAGGAAATAGATAAATTTTGTTGGAAATAGATAAATTTTTTGGTAAAAGACGAGTGTTGGATTAGATTATGCATTATGCACGAATTAGATTTCACAACCATTATGCGCGTAATAGATTTTACACATTTTGGAGAAATCTTGTATAATTTATTTTTATTTTCTTATAGTTAAAGTGTAGCCAAACATGCTAAATCTCGTGTACCCGAATATGATAAATCTCGTATTTCCTTGTAATATGTTTACTGTAATAGATTTTCAGGTACCCAAATGACCCTTAATAACATGTGCGATTCACCTAGAAAAAATGATTCACGTAGAAAAAAACATTAAAGAAGAAATAAAAACAACTAAATTACAGAAAATTACAAGCCAAAAAAAGAACTAAATTACAACAATTTCAAGCCAACAAAAATATACAATTAGCTGCGGTTGTGAGGGAATCGGTTCAGCTTTGATGCAAGGGCAAGAGATTTTGCGCCCATGTCCATCACGAGACGCTCTCTCTCAGCTCGCCTCTGGTGTTGTCTTGCGTTCTTTGCCCTCTTTGGGGCAAGGCGTGCATCTCGCTCTACAAAAGCCATCCTGAACCTCTCGGCCAGTGACAACTCTGGAACATCAGAACTCCGTGCATCAAACCTCACTTTTTGGGCTGCAGCAACTGCCCATGCACTTGGATCAACATCAATGACAACTGGATCATCCAGGACTACATTTGGTAGAGCTTCCCTTGGAACCTGTATTCCTCGCAACCCCAACTGCGATGGCACGGGGTTAACCAGAATTCGTGGGCAGTCTGTATTCAGCATGTCTAATGAATCTTCATCGATTTTTGCCTGCAAAAACGAAAGAGAAGCAGTCAATAAGGTTTAATACTGAAGGGTTATCCTGAATAACCTACTTTGCTGTTAAAGAGTTTAAGCTTTCATATAAAACAATAATATACATAATCTCTCATCTTAGAAAACTATGATGATCAAACCATTGATTGGTACATAGGTATGCTTTGGGCCAAGCATCTCGTGTACCAATCATACCAGTCCCAATCAAAATCTTTTTAGGTATGCTTAGAGATGCTCTAGAATCTAAAGGTTTTAAAGCAGGACTAAAACAAAGTATACGAAATGCAAGTTTAATAATAATAAGAGTAGAAACGAAGTAGTTAAGCTTGACCACCAAGAAATACTTAAAAGAGCTAACTTTCGATATCTTGAGTGGATAATCCAAGAAAATGGAGAGATTTGAAAAGATGCCGCACATAGAATTAGAACTGGGTGGGCGAAATGGAGATGTGCAACTAGAATTTTATGTGATCGCTGCACACCAATGAAGCTTTGAGATCAACTTTCCTTTATGGGGCAGAATGTGGGGCACTCGAAAAATAATATACCTATAGAATGAGTGTAGCGGAAATAAAGATGATGAGATTGATGAGTGGCAAGACAAGAAGGGATATAATTCGTAATGGATACATCAAAAAAACTTTAGGTGTGGCACCAATAGGCGATAAGATGAGAGAGAGAGTAGACTTAAGCAGACTGACCATGTATAGCGCAAACCCAGTACAACACCCGTTAGGAAGTGCGAGTTAGTTCACGTGGAAGGCTCAAAAAAGGCAAAGTGTAGGCCCAAAAGAACATAGTTAGAGGTAATAAAAAAAAATATGATGACTTCTGGCCAAATTTAGGAGGTGCGAGTTGTATTTACACCATAATTTCAAAAATTAATAGTAAATAATCTATCATTTCATGTGTATTTTTTGGCCACCTATGTACCTGTTAATGTTATTGCTAACCATTTCTTAGACTTGCCAGCATATACGCATCAATTATGTAGAACTCGTAACATCTCTAGAAGCCATGCCAACACCGGTATTGTAACCAACACTTTTTTCACCCTCGCACACCGACACCTATACTGTATTCCCATCCCCGTCCCCATACTATTACCTGGCTGTTTGCTCAAAATATGCATCAACTTTTGCAATGATACAAACACATATGACCAAAACAGATTTATTATTATTATTATTATTTTTGTTATTTGGATTCTTGGGATTAGAGTTCTTGGGCACCAGTAGACACCCTGTTTATTTTAAATCCAAAACAACATTCTATCAAAGAACCTCTGTTTAATTGACTTCATTGTTAGAATGGAGAGAGAGAGAGTAATTAAAAGAAAAGACGAATGGAATTGTGGTAGATAATACATTATATATATTATCCTTATACCTTACTCAGCAAAAAGGCACCTCCTTTGTCTCCTTTTCTTTCTCCCTTTTATTCACTCCTACTTTGTCACTCAAATTGTCCTCACATGAAGCTTCCTTAGGCACCAATATAGATTCTCAAGAGTATGGCTCTTAATGGAAACAGTTGCTCAATGGTAAGGCTCTTAATGGAGACAGTTGCTCAATGGTCTCTTAATGGAGACAGTTGCTCAATGATATGGTTCTTAATGGAGACAGTTGCTCAATGCGAACAGGTGTTGTCGTAGTGAATGGATAAAGGCAGTTTATTGAGACCATATAAACCCGGATGAAGTGGGCTGTGTGCTTGACTTTTAGAATTAGGGTACGTGTCCTCGGGAAAGTGTGCTCCTTGGCTACTTCCCACATCTTAGCTGCTATTCCTTCTTTCATGGGGACTCTGGTCTTCCAACTCAACATTTCATCCAAGTACCTCCTCTAACAATGGATACTGGCAAGAGCTGACTTGATGAAGCGTTAAGTCGCTGACGTGATGTTGCCTTTAGGTAGCATCAAATCATTGACTTGATATCTCATTTAGGTCAGTGTCACAGTATATGGACGAGAGTTTTCCATGTACACTCATAAGCTGTTTCCCATAGGCCTTGTAAAGTGTGCCATGGATGCAATCATGATAGTCACAAGATAGAACAGTTTATAAAATATTAGTGATCTGTGAAAGACATGAGCCATATTGGGCATATGCTATTTTAGAGATAGGCTATATGTCAGAACCATGAGTCATGTTAGACACTAACCACTTAAGGCATCTGCATAATGCGAACATTTTCTCATGGGCAATTGTGGCTACTCCAAGCCATAGTTGTTGGGATCTTCCAACCCAAGTCGTGATCCTGCTCTGGAATATTGCTCCGGTGCTCTGGGAAAGGAATCTTAATGGGATCTCAATTTTTAAATTTTGGAATCTCGATCCCCGTTATTAGGGAACCCAATCTCCAAAGTGATTATTTGTTTTATTTATAGCCAACTAGCATTGCAATTATGCTTTTAATATCTATGCATTGCTTACTGGCTATAAATAAAGAAATTCTATTTTAAGCTCAGGAGCAAGATCCCCTATAAAGTTGAGATTGAGATCCCAAAAGGCAGTATGGAGATCCCCAAAAGGTGGGATTGAGAGCCCAAAAATTTAAGGATCTCAATTCGTAACATATGCATTGTACGGGCAAGTTCCGATAACATTGGGAAACATGCACATCGTATTTGCACATGTAGCATTTGCAATGCCATAATATGATGACTTTGTGTTACAGAAACTCATCTCTCATGACATATCTACAACATGTATATGAAACACAATTGGGTACCATCTTATTTCGTAGACAAATTGCAATTTGGGCCTACTTGAAAATTTCTCCCAACAATTTGGCCTCAAAGAATGTATGATTTGCGAATTTGAATTGATTACCAATTGCAATTAAACCCCAAATTGAATTTTTTGCAAAACCAACTTTTGTTTTGCAACAAAAATCAACTTGGTTCTTTCTCTCTCTCTCCCTCACTTTGTCACTCTCCACCCACCACCACCATCACCTTTGCCAGTACCACACTACCAACCCATCATCATATGCTCTCCGCCCACCACCAACATCACCATTGCCACCACCACACTACCACCCCCATCATCATACCTCCACTACCACTGCCTACCTGCCACCACCATAACCACAACACCACCATCACTCCACCACCATCCCTCTGCCGCCACCACCAACACCACTGTCACTCCACTACCACCACTCCAATGCTTACCCGGGGACACCACCACCACCACTACTACACACTCCAACACAACCACCACCACCATTGCATCTCCACCATCATCACTGCCACACTATACAGCTACCATCACACCATCACTATCACCACCACCACTATCAAACCACATAAAAACTACTTGTTATTCCAATTTTAAAATTAAAGGATAAAAGAGGTCCCAAGCTGGTCATTCCAATCCCAAGCCCAGATAAAGGAAAGTGGTTGTGTTAGGTAAGGCAGCCAACATAAAACTTTGCTACACCTTTTCATAATAGCTGACTCTAAATAGTTGAGATAAGGCTTGGATGATGATGATGACGATGATAGAGCAAACATATAATTGACCAAGTTGACATTTGGTCAGTTACAAATTGAAAATTTCCATTTGACAAAATTTTATAATGAAACAGTCCCTTACAAATAATGTTTAGAGGAGTACAAAAACCACCTAAACAATAGCAACTATAGATCAAACTACCCAGTTGAATACCACAAATAGCATGATTTAAGAATTGTTGAAGTGGGCCTTGCATTTACAACTACCACATTACACATCACATCAATCCAAGGCCTTTAATTAGTTTTTGAAAGCACTTGTGCCATGGTACCTCAGAGAAAAATTCCAAGCCTTATTCTTAGTCAACTACGGGTTTAAATAATCTATCCAACATTATAATGGTGATCGCAGGAGATCTAGATTATCGGTATTGTCACCCATCTTTTTGGATCACAAATTAAAATAACAATGAGCAGATCATTGGGTGGATCATTGAAAAGGCACTGGCCAATCTGCCTCCTTCCTAAATACATGACGACCATCATCATCATCATCGTCAAAGTCTTTTTCCAACCAATTGGGGTCGGGGCTACACGAATCCTGATACACCATTTTACTCTATTAAGTGTCATATCCTCTGTGGGGCTATAAATCTCAATATTTTTTCTCATTACTTCTAACCATATCCTTTTAGGCCTATCCCTTGCCCTTTTTGAGCCTTCCACTTTAACAAACTTGAACTTCCTAATAGGTGTTGTACTGGATCTGCACCACACATGACCAAACAACCTAAGTCTAGTCTATCTCATCTTATCGATTATTGGTGCCACACCTAAATTTTCTCAATGTATATATTTCGAATTCAATACCTTCTTGTCTTCCTACTCATCCATCTCAACATCTTCATCCCTACTACGCTCATTCTATGGGTATATTGTTTTTGACTGCCCAACAGTCCGCTCCATTGAGCAAAGCTGGTCTCACAATTGTCCTATAGAACTTACATATTTTTCTTTTAAATGTTTATTTTGTATTGAAGAACAAAGAAAGTACAAAATTGCAACCCAAGAGATCAAGAGCTATATACAACAAAAAAAAAGGCTCCCCTAAAGGGACGGTGTATAAAGACCAGAGGGGTAGAGAGAAGAGGGGTGATCCACTCGCAGCACGGAAGGACCAATGCTACAAAAAATCACTTAGTCCCCTAAATTTGTAGCTCCTTGTTTAGCGAAGGAGTCTGCCTGAGAGTTGCATTTACACCAAACATGTCACCATGACACAATGAGACCCAAACATAGGCAAGAGATTTCTTCAAAATTGAGCGCTAGGGACCAAGGGTACGCAGCAGTGCCAAAGGCCCAGCAAATTACATTCTTTGAGTCACCTTCGATTACAAAGGTTGAAGACCAATTGCGATCGAAGAGTTTGAGGCCTTATAGGAGGGCCCGGGCCTCATCCGAGTGGAAGTCAAAGTCACCAATAGGTTTAGAGAAGGAGGCAAGAATAGTGCCTTCATGGTTCCTGAACAGACCGCCTATTCCAGCTGGACCAGGGTTGCCTAGGGAGCAACCGTCAAAGTTAAGCTTGATGGAATCACGATCAGGTGCCTTCATGGTTACCGGAATTTACATATTCCATTGGAAATACAATTAATCAAAAAAATCTGATATATTATTTAATTTCTTAGGATAAACAAGCAGTCATAATATGGCAATCTGCCATGAGATCATAATAGGTAACTAATGATTAATGAGGGGGCATGAACGATTATCTTCTATGCTTGCAGATGACTGATATGAAAAATGGAATCTAATGTGAAAGAAATGATAAGCTCATACCCATATCAACCAGCGTAGAGACTGGGCACCTTTGGCTAGAACACTGCTATCCAGTTCTTCCCATGATTCCTCCTCTAGAACCTCCAAACTTGGCTTTAAAAACTTCAAGCATCTCCATGCTGTAAAATCACTTCTGTGACTGCCTCTGCAATTCTCACAGTAAGGTTAACTAAGTTAATTGAATGAGCTACAACCTACCATTAGAAATTAAGAAAATGAAAGAAAGTGAAACAATCAGCACCACCAAGATGTCTGAAAATGTGTTTGCAGATAAATATGTGATATTTCAATCTCAGAAACTGGATTCAAGAATGTCATTTGTCAAGGCCCATAACAGCCTCCCATACTTGACAGTTACCAACAGTTTCATATCGGACCTTAAAGGATTTTGCTACTCATGAATTGAAACCTGGAGCAACGATAATAGTAACATAACAAAGAAGTTTTGATGAGTACATACCCACAACGCAATATCTCCAATCTATGGCACTGGAACAGAAGGTGTGAAACAGCATCTGCAGTTATTTTGTCACATTGACTGCACAAATGAAAAAGAAAAAACTAAAGTAACAACAACCCAAGTCAAAGGTGACTCTGGAACTCTGCCCTAATAAACTGAAAGCTGTAATCCAATTGTAATAAATTTGGCATTAGAAAATCAAAGAATAATAATAGTTCATGGTAATTTCCAAAAGCAAAATCAACATACAACCATTTAACAAATACATGAGATATTGTTCCCAGACCAGTCTTCTTTTGCACCATTTTGTTTACAACTCCAGCCTCACTTCTAGGAGGGACTGGAAATGATTAACATGTTATATTGAGATGGCAAATGCATAACTAAAGGTCATCAAGGTTTAGGATGGGTGACAAAGAGAAGGTTTTTGGCACCCATCTATGGGAAATTGGACTATTGTGGCTTCCTTCAACAATATATGCACCAAGAAATCTAGGAATCACAAAGAAGATGTTAGATTGGTTTACCAGAAAGAGACAGATTCCCCCTTGGAACATGGGATGTGATTTTGCCGCCATTAATCTTTTGCAGGCAAACAAAATCTGCAACCTAGCATAAAATACTTTTGAGTTTGTAGGAGGAATGAGCTGGTTGGCTTGTCTTTTGGGTCTTGCGGCCTTTTAAGGCCTTACCACTTGTATTATTACCCCATGTTGGTTGGAAACTGTGGGCAAGTCCCAATGCAGCAGAAACACAAAAAGATTAAAAAAAAATGAGAATCAGATAAAATTACATACCTTTGGAAGTCCAATCGCCCTTTTGTGGACCTCTTACTTTTTGCTCTTGTGGCTACTCCTTTTTAAGGGTCGAGAGTTTGATGCTCGCAACCTCCAGTCAACCTCCTTGATTACAAAAACCAACAGGGTTACCTCACAAAGCAAGTCACGGCCCTCAATGGAGATGGCTCGAGAGTTCTTGCAAAATTGTAAGGTTAAATTTCTTTTTTCCTATAGAGAAAAGTGGGAAAAAGGTGGTTTGATGGGGCGGTAGAATGAGGGACCTAGAGACGGGTGTACCACTTTGGCTGGTAAGTGATCTCTATAAAAAAGAATCTCCTCTCTTTCTAAACTCTCTAATATAGAGACGCCCCCTTTCAAGATTCCCTACTCTGGATAGTTATCTTTTCAACCTAGAAATCCATCCAAATCCAAGATCTAGATTCATATTTTCAATTCAAACAAGATTCTCTCAAAATATGCTATCCAGAAAATAACTATCCTAATCTTATAGGATTCCTTTTTCAGAGGAAGATGCCGCACATAAAATTAGAATTAGGTGGGCAAAGTGGAGATATGTAACCAGAGTTTTATGCGATCACCGCATAGTTCTATAGAACAGTTGTGATACCAGCTTTGCTTTATGGGACAAAATGTTTGGCGGTCAAGAAACAACATATCCATAGGATGAATGTAGCTGAGATGAAGATGTTGAGATGGATAATTGGCAAGACAGGAAGGGATAGAATTCAAAATAAATACATTAGGGAGAACCTAAATGGGCTGGCTAGTGTGGCACTGACCAAGTACAATACCTGTTAGGAGGTGTGAGCTAGCTCATGTGGAAGGGCTAAAAAGGGCAAGGGGTAGTCCGAAAATAACGTGGTTGGAAGTAATCCAAAAAGATATGGGGATTTATGGCCTCACTGAGTGTATGGCCTTTAGTAGAGCAGACTCGCGGACATGATTCGTGCAGCTGACCCCAATTAATTAAGAAAAGACTATGATGATGACGATTAGAGAGAACTTATGTGTTGCTCCAACAGGCGATAAGATGAAAGAGAGAGTAGACTTTGTGGGCTAGTCATGTACAGCGTAGACCCAGTACAACACCTGTTAGGAGGTGCAAGTCGGTTCAAGTGGAAGGCTAAAATACGACAACGGGTAGGTCTAAAAGGGCATGGTTGGAAGTAGTGAGAAAAGATATGGGGACTTATAGCCTCATTAAGGGTATGATCGTTGATAGAACAGAATGGCTAACCAAGATTCGTATAGCCAACCCCAAATAGTCGGGAAAAGGTTCTGATGATAATTTATGGACCATAAATCTTTTTCTCTCTCACTTGGTGCACTCATTCTTTTCTTTCACTGTGATTTCCTACCTTCGTTAAATGGAGCTCCCCCTTTTTAACCTCTTATCATGTGAGCCATGTTTTCCCCTCTACTTTATGTAATACATTACTTCTTTGTTTTTATTCTCATGTGGTTTAATAGCTGTAATGGTCTTCCATCTATTAAAGAAGAGCATGCTCACTACCTTCTTTTGATGTGGCATTTCCTCTTTAATATTTGTTATTTTATTACTCATCTTTTTCTCTCCCTTACCCAAGTGGGGTGAAAGCTTTTTATAATTCTTTAATTATGGGGGCATTAAGAAAGGGGCTATTTTACTCTCTCCCTCTCTCTCAACAATATGAGAAAAACTCTTTCTCTTTTGTTTCTGGACATTGTCTCGTTTACCTCTCTTGTTGGAAATATACAACAAGCACAAGATGCAGAGAAGAACGGATAGGAGAGACAGACTATGGCATTGGGCTTGACGGAATTTCTCTGTCTCTAATAATCCATCTCCATTGAGTATGTAACTTTTGATATTTAAAGAGAGAATGAGCAATTAGAGAAAATCAAGAGAGATGAGGAAAAAATACACATATTTGGTACTCTATTTTGTGCGGGAATGTTCAAGACCTTTCTTATATCATCCATTGATCAATACACATTTAATTGGATCATTTCTTGTATCATCCATTGATCCGATCAAAGTAAATTTATTCCTGCATTTCATGCCCAATCGATGTCTTACGGGTGAAATTACTGGTTAGAGATCATAAAAAATATCATTAACATAAAGTCAAATAATTCCGTAAGAAAAACAAAAATTTTAAATCTAAAAAATCCAAAAACAAAAAGAAAGACCTAAGAATATGTTGGAATTACAAAGAAAAGGGTCATTATAACACTACAGCGTAAGCCCGATGGCCCATATTGAATCTAGGACAATCCAATTACATTTTGTACTTGAATTTTAATTTTTTTTCTACTAATCCAAATCACTTGAAATTATGAGCGTCTATTCTTTAAAAATAGAAGAATCAAATAAAAACATCAAAAAAGCAATTCGCAAAAAATAAATTGACCAAAATCCCCAAAAACTTTTAGGGGTATTTTGATCAATTTATATTTTGCTAATTATTTTTTAATATTTTTATTAAGTGCACCTTACAGAGAAGAATGGACACCTCAAATTTTATGTGATTTGGATTTGTAGAAAAATATTAAAATTATATTATAAAATGAGGTTGTGATAATCAGATCGGCCCAGATTCAATATGGGTCGTTGAGCTAACACTATAGCTGTTAGCTAGTGGGCTAACCTTATATATATATATATATATATATATATATTGTACGGCCGTTGAGTGTGCAACTCAGAGACTACAAAATATTATATTTGTTCTAGATGTATTCTGGAGTTGTACTAGTCGGAACCGTTGCGCTTCGAAATTTTACCGAGACGGGGCATTTAACACTCCAAAGAAAAACAAGTTCACTCATGCCTCCAAA
>NW_006500354.1:0-10225 GCF_000471905.2 Amborella trichopoda | reverse complement strand
TTGAGCTAACACTATAGCTGTTAGCTAGTGGGCTAACCTTATATATATATATATATATATATATATATTGTACGGGCCTTGAGTGTGCAACTCAGAGACTCAAAAATATTATATTTGTTCTAGATGTATTCTGGAGTTGTACTAGTCGGAACCGTTGCGCTTCGAAATTTTACCGAGACGGGGCATTTAACACTCCAAAGAAAACAAGTTCACTCATGCCTCCAAATCCCCTAATTTTGATCTCAGCGACTCCTAACTAAATATCGAGGTCAATTGGCCACTGTAGGGCCCAGTTATATGGGAGTTTTGTTCCACCATGGTGAATAGCCACTAGGTGGTGAATGGTCACCGTGGTGAGGTCCTACCTATGGGGTGAGAACCCCAAATAACAAATAGGGAAGACATGCTAAAGTAGCACAATCAAGTCTCCAATTCTTAACCTAGTCACCAGATCTATGAAGGCACTCAAGGTCACTTGGTGACGGGCAATTATCGACGGTATAACAAGAGGCAGGGAATATCGTATGCACCTCAATATGACTAATAACGGCAAGTGTGACTCATGTCACACTATGAGTCGAACTACATGATGTAAATGATAAATAATACAAGATACTATATCAGATTTCACCAAACATGTCTCAATTCAGTCACATTCATGCGTCTTGTCGCAAGCAATGCATCAAGTGGGATGCTAAATGGAGCGTGTTGATGCACAACAGAGAGTCTATTACCACCCTACGCAGGGGAATTTATGTCAAGAAAACCTATTTCTTCTCAATAACATTTCACACAAGATAATTTTTTATCTCCAAGTGCTTTCACTTATTGTGATACTTTGCATTCTTTATAGAAGCTAGTGTTGTCGAGTTGGTACAACACACGGCAACAGGCTCTCTAGCACTTGATCCGAACCCTAACATTGCAAGAACCTCCTAGGCCATCAGCCCTCCAGCAAATGCTACACAATAAGCAATGTCCATCGCCTCTAAGGACGTCAATAGCAAACACGTCTGCTTCTTATTATACCGGAAAAGCGCTCCCACTCCAAGCGTGAAAAAATATCCTTGAGCGACCATAGCCATGGAACTAATCTCTTGGGACATTGTGGCAATCCAATTGGCTACAACAAAGAATTGCAGTGCTTTCCTGATATAGACCTGATTCATCCTCATTAATGGAGATGCATGTCAGGCATTCCCCTTCAATCTCAAAATGTCTATGGGGAACTCTGTCACTTGCACTCCTTTGATGCTTGAGAATGAATGGCGGTTCATTCCCACTATTCTTGACGACTATAGGAATACTCACACTATAGCCCTTTAGTAGAGGAATCGCTTCACCATTCCCTATTTAAGATCCCACAGACCTCTCAGTGCTTAAGTACTTCGACAAAATGAAGTTCACATCATGAGATTCCACCCATTTCAAAATCATAGATTAGGATATACCTTTGAAGTAACATATCATATGAAAGGACATTCCATGGACCTTTAATCTAGATTACTAGTCCTATGGGATGTGATAGACCAAGTTTTCTACTAGTCCACAACTCATAAGAGATTTTAGGCACAGGTTTTGAAGGAATTCTAGTAAAAATGTACATAACAGTCAACAAAGCATCTCCCAAACAAAAGGTCAATACGATATGTGTTTCTGCCATCATGGAACTCCCTTGTAAATTAGGAAAAAATTCCTACCTTTTGCGATACCATTTTGATGCTGAGCATAGGATATCGTTTCTTACGGAACCTATCCCTTGATCCGCATTGGACTTACCAAACAGTTAAGGGTGTATTTGTATCCCCGATCACTTCTAAGAACTTTACTTATTTTCCTTGACTGAATCTCAAACCTCCAACGTAAATCTCTTGAAGCAATCAACCAAGGAAAGAGAAAACAGCCAATCTATCAAGGTGGGGTGCCCCTGGGAGGCCTTGGCGCCGCCCCAAGCAGATTGGACGTCGCCTAAGCGAGCTCCCAATGCCTAGACCAGGGCGTCCGCCTAGGTTTTGCCCTTGCCCAACGGTAGAAAATGCCCTCGAGCATTTCCACAAAAATTCCTCCTTAATAAGGGAAGAAAAGAGGCTTAGGTGTGTTTCCAACCTCCCTTAAGTAATTTTTTTCTTTTGAATATTACCTTAAAATAATTTTAGAGGCATTGAAACCCAAAAATTTAGAAAAACAACCATAAATTTTGGATTTTTTTTTTATCAAAGAATTTTTCCAAGCTTGAATCATCTCAAACTTTGTCTCTTTTATATGAAGCATTGTGGAACACAAAAAAGTAATAAGGGTTATTTTAAGGTGATTTAAAGGTTCATACTCATCCAAAACATTGCAGATCGAAGATCGCACAAGGTTCGTTCTTATCTCTACATTTGATATTTCTTAATTTCTCCAAAAGTCTACAACAGGTTCTAATTGGAGTGGAGATTCAGGATGGAAATATGGTTTTTGCTCAGGACAAAATGACAACAAAATCCATTGCAATTTTTGTTGTAATTAATTTAAATAACACTTCATTAGTACTAAGGGGGATATTGCCCCATGTAAGGAGGTCCTCAGAGAAGTTAGGAAGGATATTCTTGAGAATATGGATGCCGAAAAAGGGAAGAAGGAAGCAAAAGAGGAGAGGCTTGTAGATGAAGAAGCCTTGTATGAAGGAGCCAATGGATGCCTTTGCCCCCCAATCCCAACGATGCAGTTGAGAAATAGAAAAAGCAAGTTACGATCAAAAATAGGTTCAAGACAGAAGTTTACTATATTGATCGGTTGTTTATCAGACAGGTATTGCCCTTAATGCATCTCACTTAAGTAGCTTTTATACAATATTGGAAGCAATTTTGGACCAGGGTTGAAGGGCCCAATCCTCATAAGCTTAAGAAGCCATTGCTTCATAAGCAAGGTTTAGAAAAACACTAGGCGGTCCCAAGGCGCCCTGCAGGGGGGGGGGGGTTGTCTCGAGTGCCCAGCACCCAAGCGAGCTACCTAGAACCTCAGGTGCCCAGAGGTTTGAAACATGCACATATATGCATATATGTGCTCTCTAAACGCACATATATGCCTATGCGTATTTATACATTTATAACTATTCTAACCACCTTTTTTATGCAAATTTGTGTGTGAATGTTGACACTTTCAAATCACTAAAACTTTTGCCTAAATAATTAAAAAAGTGAACAAAAGAAGAAGAAACAAAACAAGTACATGATGTACTAGTCCTTTAGTGTCCATGCAGCATACTCAGCAGTCCATATTTCAAACAATCATGCTTATGGACTCCAAGTGTCCAATGAGACCAAATACCAATACAAAATGATGCTGTAAAAAAAATGGCTTGCAAATGAAAAGAAAGAGATCTCTAATTATTCAATATTTTCGATGTTTTATGCTCAATTTTTTTATTGTCTAACAAGCTCAGAATTACCCCAAAGATCTTTGTAAGAACTTCATTTGGACCTTAAAATTTATTGCAATAATATATTTCAAAATTTTGCATTCCCAAAACATAGCAAAATCCAACAAAATCCAAAAAAAATCGCATTTCCAAAAAAGTCACATTAAGATATGGTACGGCTCAGTGTTCCAAAAAGCAAACCACCCACTTGGGCAACTGCCTAGGTGGATCTGGGAGCCTTTGCACATCACCCAAGCCTAGGTGCCCAAAAAAAGCGGTGGTCCTTGGGCGTCAGCCTACGAGCCCAGAAAACCGCCAAGGCGGCCGCCTAGGCCCAAGACTTGGGCGGAGCCAAGGTCCAGCGCCCCGCCCAGAGGCGGAAATTGCTTTCGGTGTTGGTATTTTTTGTCCATTTTTTTTTTATGGGTTTTAGGTCCATTTGAAACCTAAAACTTACTGGAGCCCATTTAAGAGAGAGAAAGCCCCCAAAAAACTAGTTTTTCGTGATTTCTTTGAGATCGAAGGGTTTCTCAAAGTTATGAGAAATTGATCAAAACATCACCCATTGATATTAGACTTAATTTTTGATGTTTTATAAATCTATTGGGGGGTTTTTTAGAAGATTTTGAGTCCTTAGAAGCATCTTTGAGGTGGAAGTTTGAAGATTGAGCAATCAAACTCAAAGTAAGTGATTTTTTTTTTATTGCTTGTATAAATTGCATTATTTTGAGATGTCTTCTTCGGGATCTCATAAGAGTGGCGATCCCGGTTGGAAATATGGCTACAACCTAGATCCTAATGATAAAAATTGCATAAGATGCAATTTTTTTGAGAAGGATACAAAAGGGGGCATAAACTGGTTCAAGAAACATCTTGCTAGTACCAGGGGGGATGTTGCCCCATGTAAAAAGACTGCTGATGTTGTTAAAGAAGAAATAACCAATTTTTTAATATGGTAAAAATGAAAAAAGATGAGAGATTTGCCTCCATAGCAGAGATTAGGTCTGGGGCTTGGGTCAATTATGATGATGATGATGATAGTGATGAGGATGGGATTGGGGAGGAATGTCAAGAGGTAGAAGTCGAACAATCATTTAGTGGAAAGGGAAAGGGAGTCGTAATTTTTTCTGGTTCGGGTTCTGGGAGTAAGAAGCCTCGGGTTATGGGCCCTATGGATAGTTTTTAGCCTTGGTCTGACCTTGAGGTTGCAAGAGAGAAAACAAAGAAGCAAACCACCATTGAAAATAGAATGACAAAGGAAGAGTGAGAGAGAGCTACTTATTATCTTGCTACATGATTTTATGAGGAGAGCATTCCTTTCAATACCGCTCGCTTAAGCAACTTCTATGCCGCGGTAGAGGCAATTGGCCAATTTGGGCCTGGGATGAAACCCCCAACCCCAACTTTCAGAGAAGAAATCAGATGAATTAGCTTATGAATTGTCCTTTAGGGACTGTTTTTTTGAGGTCTATTGATGCCTCTGATCATATCCATGATGCTCATTACATATTCCAAGTCTTCGAGAAGGGAATGAAGGAGGTTGGGGAGCATCATGTTGTACAGGTTGTCAAGACAATGTTGCTCCTAATGTTGTTGCAGCTAATTTGTTGCGCATAGCTTATCCTAAAATCTTTTAGACAATATGTGCAGCACATTATATAGACCTCATGCTTGAGGCTCTTGGCAGTTTAACCGAGATATCAGGTGCAGTGAAGAAGGCAAAGTCAATTACAAATTTCATTTATTGCCACCATCCCATCCTCAGCATGATGCGTAGATTTACAAGGAAGAAAGAGATTGTGAAGCCTGGGGTCACAAGTTTTGCGACCTGGTACTTATGCCTAGATAGCATACATTCGAGGAGAGTGCAGTTAAGGCAGATGTTTACCTCGGATGACTGGAGAGCATGCAAGTGGTCCAAGGATCAAGTTGGGAAAAAGGTGAGAGATATTATCCTTTCTAAGGCTTTTTGGCGAGAGGTGAAGGGCCGCTCTTAAGGTATTTTTTCCTCTTGTCAAAGTCCTTCGCATGGTTGATAGTGACAAGCCTTATATGGGCTATATATATGAGGCTATGGAGAAATGCAAGAAAGAGAGCTCAAAATTTTGATGATGATGAGAACTGCTATAACCCTGTTTGGGAGATTATTGATGAGAAGTGAGATACGTAGCTACATTGGCCATTGCATGCAGCTGGTTATTATTTGAACCCAGCTTTGTTTTATGTTGACAAAGATATACACACAAATGACACAATTATGATTGGATTTAATAAGTCTGTAGATGTGCTAGTCCTTGATGCTGATATCCAAGATATTATATGCGCTGATGAGCTGATAAATTACAAGTGCTCATTAAAGTCTTTTGGGAGTCCAATGGCAATGAGGTAAAGGACCAAAATTGATCCAAGCAGTAATAATATTCTTAAGCTCATCAAGTTCACGTAATCAAGTTTCATTTTTATAATTCTATTATTTATTTATGATTTTATTCTATATCTTTGCAGCCAATTGGTGGAGCCAACATGGGTGTAGTTCTCCAAATTTACAAAAGTTGATCATTCAGATCTTAAACCTAACCACTTCCTCATCTGGTTGTCAGCGCAATTGGAGTGCTTTTGAAGGGGTAAGGTTGTAAAGGAAATTTGCATAATTGTATTAATAATACATGAACCATAGACTTTAATTAGTTTCATTTGATTTTGTTAGATTCATACAAAGAGAAGGAACAAGCTTGAATCAAAGAGGTTTAATGACCTAGTCTATGTCAAGTGTAATCGATTCTTGAAGGACATATTTGCTAAGAGAGACCCCATTAAATAAAAAAATATGGACAACGCTATGGAGGGGCTAGTTGATGATGATGAGGTCGAGAGGTATGAAGGATTGACATGGGACATGGTTATAGATGCTTCAGGGACATCAGCTGACCTTCCTAGGGCCACTAGATCTTCTGCACAGTGAACGAGGGTGGAGGAAGAAAAGGCAGATTCATAAGAGATAGATGAGGACGACCAATATGTCGACGAGGATGACAACTCCGATGAATATGATACCAATGCAGCTGACCCTAATTTTTCTGATGATGAATGATGAATGTTGAATAATTATTAAACTTTGAACTTTGATTGAACTATGAATGGTAAATTTTAAGTTTTAATTGGATATGGATTATGGACCGACTTATGGTTATGCTTATGGAGTGTGTGCTAATGTGTACTATACTTTGAATTCTGATGTGCCCCAAATACCTAATTCTTATATTTTATACAATATATAACTGTAGAATCCTTTTTGGATTCAACTGGGCTGCCCAGGTTCTAGGTGCTTGCCTAGGCACTGGGTGGCCTGGACCTCTCAGGCCACCTGGGACCCACCTAGCGCACTTTGAAACACTGGTACGACTTTCTTTTCTTTTTTTTTCTTTTTTTCTTTTTACTTTAAGGCGTTAGAATACCCCCTTTCATGGGTCAAAATGACCCAAAATGGCCCCAAACATGCAAAAAAAAAATGCCGTTTTTATGAATGTTCCTAAGCACCCACCTAGCTTGCTAGGGCGGACGCCTAAGAACTTCCGCTCGGGAAGGCCTGCCCAGGCCTAGGCGAGACAGCCTCCTAGGCACTGGGAAGGCTGTTTTTTCAAACAATAACATAAGGAGGTACAACTCACAAAGGAGTGCCCCAAACCCACAAGGATGCGAGCATCCAATACAGGATCACAGGATCATGATTATGACAGCTACATGGAGTGATGTTAACAGAAGTGTAATGAACATAAAGGTGAATTGTCCTTCAAGCACACGAATTCTAAATTTTGTTGATGCGTTTGATAATGTACAGGATGCACAATTCCTTTTTACTTTAATTGACAAGTTCAATGAGGTTGGGGAAGAGAATGGTATTCAAGTGGTAATTGATAATGCTGCAGCAAATATGGTTATTCCTAATTTATTGGACTAAAAGCGGCCTTGTAACTTTTGAACTCCATGTTTAGCAAAGTGCATAGACCCATGCTTAACGCTATTAGTGAACTGCCTAGGGTATCAGGTACACTTCCTAAGGCTACAGTCGTGACAATGTTCATATATAGTCACACCATTGCCTTAAGCATGATGCACAAGATCGCTTAGAAGAGCAATATAGCAAGGGCTGGGGTAACCGGATTTGCCACTTCTTTTCTAAGTTTACAAAGAATATTGCAGAAGAGAAAGCAATTGAGTTTGATGTTAACTTTAGAAGAGTTATCTAGACGTAAGTGGCCTAGATGTGCTAAAGGGGAAAGGGCATGTGACAGTGTGTTTAAGAGTTTGTCAAGTGGGTAGTCTACTCGGTTAAAGTCTTTCTACCCTTAGTGAATTTTAAAAATAGGTTAATGGTGACGTGAAGCCCATTATGGGCTCTAAATATGATGCACTAGATGGAGGTAGCAAAGGCTTTCGTCAATGATGAGAGTACGTATTGCTCAATATGGGAGATAATAGATTACAAAATGGGATAGGCAGCTTCATCAGCCCAGAAATTGTGTCGCCCATATGCCTTGATATCCATACAGCACCCAACTTCGAAGGGCAGGAGTGGCATATTTAGCCAACCGACCCTTTTTCTTAGGCAGCTTCATCAGTCATTACCTGAAATTGTACTATTTGAGGTTTTGAACCTGAAGTTCTTCTGCACAAACTTACGTATTGAGAAAAAGGATGCAATTATGGAAGGCTTTGCCGTTAATGAATGTCTTGAGAGGCTAGATCTACACAATGATATCCAAGATAAGATATATGCTAACGAGTTACTTTTGTATAAGTGTACTTTGAAATCATTTGTGAAGGAAATGGTGGTGAGACCAAGGACTAAATCAAATGTAGGTAATTTCCTTAGTATTTATTAATTTTGCATGGTTTCATATGAATTTAGATATTAAATTTGGAGTTCCTTTGATATGGTAAAAATTTAAGACTATCATAGATTTAGTGATTCATATTATTAGGGTATTATCTTAGTTTTATAAGTCTGAATTATGGCTCATATATTTTACTACAGTTCCACACAAAAGAAGGAACCAGCTTGAGAAAAAGAGGCTCAATAATTTAGTCTTTGTCAAGCATAATCTGATGCTATAGATGAGCATTTTTAAGATCCCAAAGAGAGATCCCATTTCATCCAAAGACTTGGATGATGCCAAAAGCGTGGTTGGTTGAAGATCCTTAGTGAGGGTTGACCTGGGATATGGTCGAGGAAGTTTAGGACCAGCTTCCACCCATAGGAGGGCTAATGACCACCACTACTAGTACACAAAGGAGGAGGAAAGAGAGGTGAGGAAGAGGAGGCCAATTCACAAGAAACTGAGGAGGACCATTATGTTGAAGATGATGATGATTCTAATGATGGTTTGGAATCGGATGGAGGAGATAGGGATAAAGCCAATGATTATGAAGAAATTGATGATAATGATTGAAATATAAATCCTACTAATTTTCTTTTCATCTTTTGTCCATTTTTATGACATCCTAGTCATCATTAAATTGTGGGTTTGAACTCAGTTTTCTTTTCATATGTGGCCAGTCTTCCAACATTGAAGCAAGTCGAAGCCGACTTATCCCTTGGAGCACGACACTTGCCTCACCATCTCATGGAATTCTAGCCCTTTGCATCCTCAACCTTCATTTCCTCTTTCATTTGGGGATTCTTGCCTCAAGGCCAAACTGGCAAGGCGATTCTTGCACCAAGTTCTCTCCTTTACAGAACCATGGCCCCCAAGTCTAGTACAACCATATCCAAACTTAAACGATTCAGATGGATCCATCACTTCACAAAAACAAGAGATCATCAATGAAATTAACTTTTTTTGTTTTTCGAGGAATCGCCCGGCACCATTCAGCCAATTTCCGTCACACCTCCCACACCTAGTGACACCAAAATAATTAAATAGAAAATTGTAATTAGGGAGGAAAGTCAGCAATGAGGAGATTGCCTCTACCCTCATGAACCTCAGCACAAATAAATCTCCCCACTCAAATAGTTCCCAACCCAATTTTTCCACAAACCGTGGCATATAATGAGTGATGAAATATGGCTAACCATCAATCCATCATAGCGCTCTCCATCTTAACTCCATCATGAGATCTCTTAGATCAACATTTATCACCTTCATTCTAAAGAAAATAGGTGCAATTTCTGTGATTGCTTCTAAACCGATAGACCTTCGTAATCTGCTTTAGAAGATTTTCAAAATCATTGCTAATTAGTTATATCAGCGCAAAAGCTAGATTGATCATCAATCAATACAAGATGCCTTTGCTAAAACAGAGGCATATTCAAGCAAGCTATTGTTGGCCATGAAATTGTTCACAGCCTGTGCAATGAACAACTAGAGAATGCGTTTTGTTTTAAGATAGATCTTCAAAAGGACGAAGGTAATTGAAAATCCTTCAATTACCTAAACTGATGTCTTTCTTTGGAGAAACCTTTAACAATTGCATACGAATGTGTTTCACCTCCCCTGGATTTTCTGTTATCATCAATGACTCATTTGGAGCTTCCAAAGGCAAGAATGGAACAGGACAAGACAACACACTCTTTCCCTACTTATTTCTCATCGCTCTGGAGTGCTTTAGAAAGCTCCTTACTAAAGAAACTAAGGGTCTGTTTGGGCACCAGGAGATGCCTCTCCAAGATGATTAGCGATCTCAGACGTTTGGCTCACAAAAATGCAGCAGAGATACATCTCGCTGAGAGAAGCGTCTCCTTATTTTGGGGCCAAAAATGAGACCACACCTCCTCAAAAAAAGGTGGAATATGAATCCCCAAAAGAGCCGCTTGCCAAGCTCTCG
>NW_006500355.1:3896443-3916297 GCF_000471905.2 Amborella trichopoda | reverse complement strand
TCAGAAAAATTATAATTATCAGGAGGTTTAACTAATGGTGTATGTTTTGTTTTTGTTTTAGTTAAATTGATAAACTGAGTAATTATTTCTCTTTTTTCATTAGGATCAGGTATTTTTTCTTTTAAATCTAAGATAAGATTGTCTTCTTTTGTTAATGTATGAATATCAGAAGATGTAATAGGACATTGACATATTTCGTTTTCTGTATTCGAACTATCAGACCAATAAAATTCATCATTATGTGTTGTTCCTATAAAAGAAGTATCACTACTGAAAGAAGTAGTGTCTGAATCTGAACTATCGGACGAATCATATAATTGAATAATATCATAGATTTTATTCATGATGGATTCATCTAATGTAATAGAGTCTAATTTTTGCTTGACCTTGAATTGACTTTTATAATGGCCGACTTTGCCGCATTTATAACAAACAGGTAATTTTGTTTTATTTTAGGACGTTTTAGAAGCAAAGCGTTTTGTGAATTTTTTATATTTTTTCTGTTTGGTTGGGAAAGACTTATATGTTTTGTCTGGTTTATTACGATGTTTTTTCTTTTTATATACTTTATGGATTTTATGTGGTTTAGTTTTATCTATATGAATTTGGTCCATATGATAGCCAAATTGTTGGCAGAAATCTTCTAATTCTTTTTTACCACTTAAATTCTGTTTATCAAGTTGCTTTTTGAGTTTCAAATCTGTACATAGGGCTAGGCCTTCAGCACAGATTTCTGAAGATAATTCTCCGAATGTATATTGAGAATAATTTATTACACCAGTATTCTTATTTTTTAGACGTTCTTTGACCTTTTCAGCAAATAGGTAAGGTAGTCCGGCTACGAACTTTTCTTTCAAGTGGTCAAGATGACTATCTTCTCGTATAAGTAGTCGAGAGAAAAAGACGTCTTTATACCATTTATAGTGTGATAGTGTAGGACATCGTAGATTAGATAAAAGATCAACAGTTCGTGCTGCAAGTATCGAAGTATTTCCTATAAAATGAAGGGCAATTGTATATATTAAAGAATTGACAGCATCACTTTCAGAATATACCATATCTTGGTTATGTTCATTTTTTGCTTTCCATTGTCGAGTATTAGTTAATATTTGTTGTTTTTTTTGTTCATTAAGATAGGAATCCCACCATCTTCTTAGCCATCCGGTGAATCCTGAGACTATGGCTTTTGCTATTTCTTGGTCATGACTATCAGCCATTTTACATGCTAAAGCATACATAGTCATGTGTTTCATTGTATCTAGTATTCGGTGATCGGAAATTCCATCAATATTCCAATCTATAATTGTTCGACGTGTATATGTAGAAGTATGACTTGTTAGATCTTCTTCTAATTGGATATCAACTGGGGTTGGTCTTTTATAATATGGTCGGGCATTTATTGGTTGCCAGTTTTTACTATAATTGATACGATTTATACTATCAGGAGTAAGTTGTATTTCAGAAAACGCTATTTGCATATTTTGTATTGTATTGGCAATTGGTGGTTCCTTCATTTTAGTGGTTTGGAAACGTATTTCTTCTTGTAGAGTCATATTATCATGTTCAGGGATTTTTGCTTTTCCTTTATCATTATCTGATAAAATGATTGTTGGTTTGGGGTCTTTTATTTCTAGTTTAGATAATTTAGAGATTAGTTGGCCCATAAGTGTTGTATTATCATCGCCGATATGAAATTTGTCTTTATTTAAGTCAGGAGGTGGTTTAAAAAATAATTGTTTTTTCTCCTTGTAAGTGGGAGGTTGTAGTAAATTTTCTATTCTATTTGTTTGTTGTCCAATCGTATGAAGACAAAGATTTGTGTAATTATTTTGTTCAATTATGTGTGGGAGTAATTCTACACGAGCTATATTGGCACTGTTGAGTTTATATAGTGTGGCTACTGTTTCATATACAACCATTTGGGTTGCTGAGGATCCTATATTTTGTTCTGGAGTTTTTGCAGTTGGTACTGTAGTAGCAACTCCTTGTATTTTCAAGCTTTGTTTAGGAGGATGTATAGATTTGATAGTATTTCCTTCTGTAGTATTGAATACTGTGTATTGGGTTTCTAATGTATTTATTTCGAAGTCAGGAATAGGGATATTGTGTTGGCTTAAGGTGTCTCTTAACCAATTAAAGAAACATTTTCCTCTATTTCCCTTTTTTCTCCATTTATTAAATTGTGAATGAAATAATTCTACTAATCTAGGTTCAAATTCTTTGACATACCATTCTCTAATATTTTTATTTTCTGGGGATAAAAAATCATTGATAATATCTTCTTTAGTGAATGTTTCTTCAAGTTGTAATACTTGAATGAATTCTGCCTCAGCAGGTTCATCTTGAGCTTCTCTATATTGGGGTATAATGATATTGTCAGATGTTCTTAGAAGTCCATCAATTTGTGGTTTTGATGGAGTATTTATGAAATGAGGAGGAGGAATGCTATTATAGGTTGTAATAGATTTTCTTGGAGGTTATGGCTTTCTAAAGGAATGAGTATTCGAAATTCCTGAGATGGAAGCCGTATCTATATTTCTCGCTTATCTGCGGTGAATTGTATTTCAATATTTCCGTCTGTATACTCAATAATTTTATCTGGAATATTTTGAGTAGTTAGTTGTGATGGTTGATTTTCATTATGAATAATAGACCATGTTTTGGGTAGAACAATATCTGACCATGATACTGTTTTTGGTATAATTGTATTTGATTTTTCCATATTAGTTTGAAAAAATATTGTTTGTCCTCTAGTATCTATTTGAAGTACATTTGGGCATAATGTAGTCATTACTTTGTAATATATTCGATAAACAATGGCTATATTTTGAGAACCTGTCATCATATCAAATCCTTGTGTTTTAAGGTTTAAGAATAAAACATTTAATATATTTGGATCTGTAAGGGATACAGAATAATTTGGAAAGCAGTTAAAGTATACTGGTCCACTACATAAACTGGATTCAACCAGTCCTAATAGTGAATCAGAAAATCTATTATGCCTAGTATCACGTAAGCAGACTAGGATAGAATTGTTTAGTCCTAAACGGGTTAATGGTTTGACAGCTATTTGAATCAATCCTATATGTAAATATTTATAACTTTTGTTTTTATGTTCTTGTAATATTTTTTGAGATAATAATTGAAAGTCTTCTTGATTATTTGTGACAGAAAGAGTCTCTTCTACTGTCTTTATAGCATATCCGATTTTGAGGTCGAATGTACCTTTCTTGTATATATCTTATATTGGAACCTTAGGTATATTCCAATTCTGTATTTGGTTTTCAATATCATTAATAATAATTTCAACCCTGTTTTAGAGATCTACAGTTACTACTAGTTCTTCTATCTTAAGAAACTTAATAAATTAATCCATTAAAGAAATTTGGTCCGAGAATTGAGGTTAGAGACGCTCAGGACACCCAGTCAGTTGACCGTTTAGGCCAGGAGAGCCGCTGAGGTCTAGAAGACGTAAGAGGTAGTCAAGGAGGACTGTCTAGATAACACTCAACCGCAACCTAATAATGGAAAAATTTATTAAGAATCTGACAGATAAAACAACTAGTACAACTAATAGAACTCTAAGGATAAAAAACAAAGAGGAAATTATTATTAATGATATTGAAAACCAAATACAGAATTGGAATATACCTAAGGTTCCAATATCAGATATAAGGACTAATCCTTCATTGAGGCAATTCAGATCAGCACCTGAATCTACTAAAGCTAGAGATTGGAATTCATATTCATCATTTATGACTATGGTTATTAATACAAACCATTTTTGTGTTATTACTCTATTTAAAACATTTACCGAATGTCTATTCGATGATTCGCCTTGATCCATTTGATCTAAATAATCATTGGGATGATATGATTTGAGTAAATGATTAAATTCTACTATGTCTTCTTCAGTATGTAGTTCGGAAGTATTATCATGAAGTTCAAGGATTTGAATTCTTGTATATATATATATATATATATATGGGTGCGGTTTGCATAGAGTCGAGGCCCTAAACAATCAAAGTAGAGCTCACCTTTAAATAGAGTCGAGAATTTTGGTTTCAACATTGAAATATTTGTGGTTTCAACATTGAAAATATTTGTGATGGCCTTAAAATATATTTTCATCTTTAATTATAAAATTTAAAGCTTCAAAAACAGTGTAGATTAAGTAGATCTGTGACCACTTGAAAATCTTGAAAATTGACAGTCGAAAAATCCATTATAAGATCACTATTTTCAAACTTGGAATCCATTTTGTTTTTTCATATCCATGCATCTTGATGTCGAGATGATCGATTCGAAGATATTTGGACATCAAAACAACCTTTTCTAGTGAATGTTTTTAGGTAGGCTCTAATTTGATTGTTTAGAGCCTTGGCTCTATATAAACTTTTTTATATATATATATATATATATGGAAAAGTCTTAAAAATGCTTATAGGTGAAAATGAATGGTATTTAGCCCCTCCACGGACTTGCTATGTTTGTGGTGGTTTATTGAACAGACAATAAACCGGTCTCTTCCCTTTTACTATCAATATGCTCAAATTTATTAAGCATTTTCTCAATGTAGTGAGATTGAGTGAAAATTAATACTTTTTCTTTTCTCACTATTTTGATTCCAAGTATCACATTAGCCTCTCCTAAGTCCTTCATATCAAAGTTAGATGCGAATAACTTTTTAGTTTTCTCCAGAATATCTTGATTATAGCCAAAGATAAACATGTCATCTAGTGAATTTTTTGAGGTAGGCTCTAATTTGATTGTTTAGAGCCTTGGCTCTATATAAACTTTTTCCTATATATATATATATATATGGCAAAGTCTTAAAAATGCTTATAGGTGAAAATAAATAGTATTTCGCCCCTCCATGGACTTGCTATATTTGTGGTGGTTTATTGAACGGACAATAAACCGGTCTCTTCCTTTTTACTATCAATATGCTCAAATTTATTAAGCACTTTCTCAATGTAGTGAGATTGAGTCAAAATTTATATTTTTTCTTTTCTCACTATTTTGATACCAAGTATCACATCAGCCTCTCTTAAGTCCATATCAAACTTAGATGCCAAGAACTTTTTAGTTTCCTCCAGAATTTCTTGATTATAGCCAGAGATAAGCATGTCATCTACATATAGACAAATAATGACACATAAAGAGTTTAGGTGTTTGTTTTAGTCCATAAAGAGATTTAACCAGTTTACAAACTTTATTCTCATGACCTGGCATCACAAACCCTTCGGGCTGTTCCATATATATTTCTTGATCTAAGTCACCATTTAAGAAAACAGTTTTTACATCTATTTGAAATATGACTAGATGATTGAAAGAGGCTATTGCTAAGAACAATCTAATAGTAGCAATTCTTGCCTTCTAATAGGTGCATATGTGTCAAAATAATCAGTGTCTTCTTTTTGTTTAAAACCTTTAGCAACTAATATTGCTTTATATTTATTAGTAGAACCATCAAAATTCATTTTTCTTTTAAAAATCTATTTCATTATTTATAGCTTCTCTCCAAAAAATTGCATCTTGAGATGCCTAAGCGTCATTTAGAGATGTAGGATCTTCCTCCACATTTGAGACTATAGGTAATGAACTTAAAATTTTATTTTGATTAGCCTCAACAAGATAAATATAAACATGAGGTCCAAAGTTGTAAGAAGGATCACCTCTAATTCTCTTACTTCTTCTTGGTTCTATTATTTCATCATCATTATTTTCTACATGTTTGTCATCAACATATTCATCATTTTCATGATTATTTTCATTTTGCATCACTTCACTTTTACAAGTGAGATTTTCAAAAAATTCAGCATCTCTAGATTCCAAATTTGTGTTAGAATTTAGATCCAAAAATCTATAAGCTTTACTATAATGAGAATATCCACAAAAGTACATTTAGATGTTATAGGATTCAATTTTTTTTTTTTAGGATATGGAAGTCTAACATATGCAAGACAACCCCATACTTTGAAAAATTCAAAGAACGTTTTTTATCAAACCAAAGCTTATAAGGGGTCTTATCACTCTTTTTATATGGAATTCTATTGAAAACAAGCATGTAGATAATAAAGCTTCACCCCATAAAGGTAATAAAATATCCTTTACCACCTCTAGTTAGAACATTATTTAAATCACATCCATTATAGGGACTTTGCCATCGTTTTTAGAAAATTCGCTCATGAGCTTAACGCTTAGGCATTCAAGGAGTTTACTGACGGGTTTCTCCCGAGCTTTTAATATCCACCTGTCATATGATTCGGAGATGTTCGATGTCAGATGATTGTATCTACTCCCTCGAAATCATGCGTTTACCCAATATTTCGGATGCTGTATCATGATCCAGTCATAAGCCTTAACATTTGCACTCTTAATCTTTGTCATGTACTCATCGAATATTGATAGAATATTGATACGAACAATGCACGTGCAACTTTTCATTTAAGTCTTTTTAAGTGCCGAATTTCTATAGGCCTTTTTGAAGTTCTTAGAAAGGTAACGCACACAATACCCATGCTCACTAGTTGGGAATACTTCTTCAATTGCAACTTGCAATCCTTTCTGACGATTTGAGACAATAGTCAATACTAGCAAATCAGGCCTCTCGTTAAACTGCTCAATGAGAAGCTATAGAAATCAAGTCCAACTTGGTGTATTTTCACTCTCAACTACTGCATATGCTATGAGAAATATATTTTCATTCGCTTTTACCCCAATTGTGGCCAATAATATCCCTTTGTATCTTCCCTTCAAAAACGTCTCATCTAGTTCCATCAATGGCCTGTAACCATACATGAAACCATACAAACATGGATGATTGCCTACAAACACACGCTCAAACCTATCATGATCATCCATCTGAATAATCATTAGGGTTCCAGAGTTAGTGTCTCAAATCTTATGAAGGTACTTGGCAAGATCCTCGTATGCTTTCACATGAGAGCTGTTATTTATCTCTTGTGCAACCTCTTTGCCCCGCCATGCTTGTTGATAAGATGGTGTGACACAGTGACCCATTGTATATCATTAATAACATCTCCAGATGTCAGATTGGGCATATCATTCAAACGGTCTTTGATCTTACTAGCCACTCAGTGTCTTCGAGCAAACGGCTGATGAACCCTGCCTATTACACCTGCACATGAGTACACGTTTACAAAGTTCTTCACCCTGAAGAAGTTTGTATTAACCCTCCAACAATGCATTCGCCTTGAACACCCATCTGCAGCTCATACACGTCTCTCCTCGCTTTTTATAAACTTCATTTTAAAGTTTTATGATATGGCATAATCAATAAGGTGATTACGGCATGCCTATACGTCATCAAAATCTTGACCCTGTTGAAGTACAACTTCGTAATGGTCAATCCTAATGGGGCTTTCTATCAGATCGATGTCGTCGATATAGCGTTTGATTTCTAAATCATGCTAATCTTCAACGCCTATGCCAGCTGCACCCAAAGTTTCAAAAAACGCTAGGCGGCCGGCTTGGTGCCCTTGCCCAGGCGGGCCCCTAGAACCTTAGGCACCCTGTTGTACAATTTATATAGATATGTAGTATATATACATAAATTTGTGTCAATTTTAGAATTCATTTGAAAATATTGTAACATATTTTTTTATGTACAAAAATATGACATATTGCATGTTGAAAATAAATTTGTTCAAAATTTCAAAATTCAAACCATACAAAATTTAAAAATCTAATAGGATATGTATTAGTAATAGTTTCCCACGCTCCATATTTCATAATAAGTGTAAAGGTTTAGGAAGGTTCTTCAAACCACAAAAAATACTTTTGATTCTCAGAAACAGGTATAGCTAAGAGATTGAGGGTTTATGGAATTTTTCCTGAGTTTTGGTTATTGAAAATAACCCCTATAGCCTATTTAAACCTCAAAATCACATACCTTTTGGGTATTTAAAAAAAAAAATCCACGTCCTTGAGCACCCGCCTAGGCGCCCGGCTGAACTGCCTAGACGCCCGCCCAAGTACATCTGCTCATGTAGGGCCGCCTGGGTCTGGGCGCGCAATATTTTGGTCCAGGCCACCTCGACGGGTGCCTAGGCGCTGGGCAGATTGTTTTTTAAAACATTGGCTGCACCTTCACTATGAATGACTTGCTCTGATCGAGTACTGTTGTTCAAAAAATATTAGAACAACATGAGAATTATCCTAACCCATAACATCTGCACTAATAAAAAAAAAAGATAATGAATTTCATTGCAAACTTCTTACATGGCCCATCTTGATGGACCATTCTTTGGTAGTGTTGGTGGTCGATATTCCGTGGACTCGGACTCAATAGGTTTGTTTGACACATACATAGCAATGGGAGAAGACCCTTCCAACATTTTTGTATGGTCGTCATCATCGCCAATACGTATTATATTCCTGTTACTTGGTAACCTTGAGTCACTATACCTAAATAGTTGTGATACTTGGGGCATAATTTGTTATTTTTGATAAGTGAGCCTTTAGTTGATCGAAGAATGGGATCCCCCTAAAAAATGTAACCTTCAGGTCCCCACCATCATAGAAAATACGTCCATCATTAGAATTCCGCTTGAAATAACCACTAAAGTGTAAAGCGATTCTCCCTCAGTCATCACCCATTATTGGTGCATATAAATGCCCAATCACTGCTGAGATCTCCAATTTCAGATGTAAACAAATATAAACGAAAATATTTGGGATCAATAACACATTGGAAGATAGCAATGGATGTATAAAGGTTTTCAAATATTTATATATAATGAAGAGGTTGCATTACAGAGGGACATTAGATTGCAATATAGATGCCACAAGATAAATACATATCTAAGACTTATTTATGCAATATTCTAAAGAAAAAATTTCCAATGGCCAACCCAACAACATCAAAGGACTATAGAAAAAACTACATAATATTTCATACAAAATGTTGTCATCGCACATCCAAGGGAATATAATTAAAACCTTGACGATTTTGATGACATACTTGTAAAATGGTGTTGGTGTGTATATTTGATGCTCATGGATTGGAAAATAGCTCTCAGAGACTTCATTCAAAGATTGCGAAATAGCTCTCAGAGACCTCTTTTAGAGATTGAGAAATAGGAGAGGATATCAAATGGATGAGAGATTAGAGAGAGAGAGGAGGATAAGGAACAGAGAGAGGAGGCTAAGGAAGAGAGAGTGAGAGAGAGAGAGAGAGAGAGGAGGGGAGGCTAAGGAAGAGAGTAGTGGGGTTAGAGAGAGTGTGATTTGAGAAGGAAAAAATCGTGTAAAGGAAAGAGAAAAGCGCAGGAAGGAGGAGTTTAGAAATAATCACTGTAGTTTTTTTACTGTTGTTATCATCCAATTTTATTATGGTACTTCAAGTACCGCAAAACATGTTAAATTCATCATGGTACTTAAAGTACCGTGATGTCTCAAGACATCACCGTTTCAAATATATGCCTTATAAGCTTTGGTCGTTGTCACTGTACTTTAAGTACAGCGATGTTGAGCCTTTACTGTAATATGACTACCGTGAATTTTGGTCCAAAAAATGCCAAAACTGAGGAAAAAGGGTATGGATGAGGTTTATGAAAGTTTGGGGTTTTTTCCTAACCAGACGAAAATTAAGGTATATTTCTGATAGTTTTCCTCACTCTTTTTTTCAATTTTTCTTTTTGTCTGGAACTGATGCACCCATGATGAGTATACCATCCAGCGTCTATCTATCTTTGAGTAAAGGCAGGTTGAGGGATGGATATGACTGATATGCTTGCATAACTTCAAGGACAGAACCTTAGTCAATATCTTGTATACACTACCTATTAGGCTGAAAAGTCTCATATCTTTGTATCTTCTACCTTGTCTGTCTTAGGAATTAGGGCAACAAAGGATGAGTTCATAACTTTGTGGATTCTACCCGTCATGGAACTCCTGGAACATCTTTAAGAATGCTGTGCTGATCATCTCCTAGAAATATTGAAATAAGGTGAGTGGAAAGCAGTTGGTGCCAGGTGCTCTTTCCTTGTCCAGCCCAAACACTGCTCTATGTAGCTTTTCCAATTCAAATGGCTGTTTCCAACCAGGCTGCGCTTTGATGACTTAACCCCTGGGCCCTCCTCCAACAATGTGCTTATCCTTATACCACTGGGAAGAACCATTGAAAGTGGTGCACAATTGTCACTTCCTTAACATCACCATCTTCAAAAGTTTTATCATCCAATTCTGCGCTTTGGATACTAATACTGCACCAGCTAAACTTTGTTGTCTTACGGTTGGAAGTCTATATTCTAGTCTTTTTCTTTTAACCAGTTTGTTCTAAGTCTCTGGTTCGGAAAAGTTCTTTCATCGTTAGATAATCTTGAAGTGTTGCCTTTGCTTCCTTTAGCTTCATTCCTCATCAATGAGGTGTCATTGTTCTTCCAAGTTATCTACCTGTTTAATTCATTTGGAGGAAGGAACTTCCAAATGCTCAAAACATTCCTTATTCCAGACCTTTAGCCTCTGTTTCAGCTATTGCAACTTTCTTCAGTTCTTGCATCCTCCAGCTGTCTACTTTAAACAAAGCCCACCACTCCACAAGTTTTGGCAGTTGCTTGTCTTTAAACTACATAAGCTCGAATCTAATGGTTTCGGTCCTGATGTGCTTTGCTCAGCGCTCAATAGAATTGAAGTGAGGTCAGAAATTGGCTTAGGCAATGCTGCGGGATTGACCTCAGGAAACATAGATTTCCAACTTGCTGAGACAGGATTTGTTCGACTTAGTGAGCACTAGATATTCCTCACTACAATTGGACCAGGTGAATTTCGGGCCTCCCAATGGTATCTCCATCAACTCATTTCTACAATAATGCTTCAAATTCTTTTATGCTTGTCGCGTTCCTGACCCCCAAAGTTTCTTAAAAGACCAAATTGACACATTACACGCCAGAGAATATTTGCATTTTGTTGAGGCCCATCAAGCTCAATGCAGAAGGCTTCTCTCTGTGCTGGTCTGTTTGGGGCATATATAGCTGCAGGTTGCCCCTGGAATCCCCTCTCTGGGCCTTCAAAGAACACAGAAGCTGACCAATTTCCACCCGTGGAATCCAATTTGTTCGGAAGTTGTGGAGACCATACCACCTGATTGCCCCACAATGATCCCTAAGTCGGTAATGCTACCCATTTGGCTTGGTCTCGTACCCATATCCAATTAGTTTCCCTCATCCCAAGTTTCTTTCTAGTAGGATCAGGATGTCTTTTCTTTGTTGTGTAACAAACACTCTCACTGATCTCTTTTTCATGTGGCCCCCTGAGCCCCTGATATTCCATGGAAGTATCTTCATTACTAAGGATGTGGTTGAGGCTGATGCCTCAAAAGAAGACACCTTCCTTTCGTTATGTGATCAGAGGCTGGCCTTTTTTCTTCATAATTAATCTCTGACACTAAAATATTGAGGTCCGGATTTCCATGCCCCCTTTCTGTTATCCCTACTCCCCTTGCTATCTCCGCTTCTGCAACCCTTGAGATACTTTTTCTTTCATCGCACCGGTCCGAACTGCATCTGTTTTATAATCTTGATGCTCACCGCATATCACATTCATGCAATGAAACATTTTTCTTTATGTGGGGCCTGCCTGGGCAATCCTCTCTTCTTCTACTGAATTAATCATGGATCCTTCTTTAAACTTACCTTCCATCTATTATCCTTGCATTTTACAGCTGTTGGACCCATTCCTTCCTCCAAGCATACCCTCTTAGACCATACTTCCCATGGAATCGACAGTGCCCAAAGTTAGAGATACTGAGCAAAGGATTAACAAAGAAAGGCTTAACGTGATACTATATTATACATGTGCAATGGTACTGCACAAATAGAGGGAAAAAGATTAATTTGAAATAAAAAGTTGTATTATTTAGGTGATTGCCTTTGGAGCAAGGATCTGGCTTTTTTTTATATGGAGTATTTTGGTGCCCATGGGTGATTAAAGGGGACTCAGTTGGTGCCATCATTTGAGTTATTAACACAACTTGTATCTTGAATTGGAAGTAGGAGATTTCTTAATATTGAAAGACAGACAATTATGATGTGTCCAGACTCCAGACTAACAAGAACATAATTCTTAAGAATTCCTGTAACATGAAACCGCTCTGGAGAATTTATTTAGGTTGTTGATTGTGGAGGTGACCCAGTATTGCTTTCTGAACAGCCAAAGTTTCCTAGATAATAAACCCAGCCTACTCTTTTTATCATGTGCAGTGTTTTAGAAGGTGGAACGCACTGCCTAGCCAGGATCCTCGTGATTGAGGTGCTCCAAAAACAGTGAGGGAAGGTCAGGGGTCTTGCAGGGTTTTGGGGTCAGGCACCTTGGCCGCCTAGGTGTGCGCTTGGCCACTACGCAGGCACCTAGAGGGGCCCCGGCCCTGGAAGTCCTACCTAGCCTAGGGCTTCAGCCCGCATCATGGCCTGCACAAGTGCTGAGGCAAGCCATCTTTTAATTCATGTTGGAGTCATTGATCATGTGTTATCTAATCAACCTCCCTTTTACCATGTCTTGTGTCACTGATTGAGATTGGATGCGAACCATTTCTTTTTTCTATTTTATAATTTGGAACAGAGAACTATGAACCTGATTGAAATTAATAGGCTAAAGTGCATTAAACAGGAACAGGTGGCTTTCACACTGATATTTTCTTACCATGTCATCTATAAGAATTATAGACAAGAAGGGGAATGAGAGACAATACTGAAACATGAGCTCATGAGAGAGAGAGAGAGACTTGGGGATGCATTATGATAACCGATGGGAATTTACGTGCAGAGTGTTGAAGTTTCAATTATCTACCTAGTTGAGAGAGAGAGATGGGAATACACGATGATAACCAATGGGAATTTACGTGCACAGTGTTGTAGTTTCAACTATCTACCTAGTTTCCTTATTTTATAAGCAGTGAATGTTTTTGACATGACATGATAAAAGGTCAGGGTTCTCAGGCAATGTTATGTGCTAGTCTCTCTCTCCACTCATCAATGTTGATGAGTGATTCTCTTACCTCTTGCTTCTTATTAACCCTCTTTATTGTCAACAGGCCAAAATAAAAGAAGCACGACTAATCGAAAAGCTTAAGAAGTACGAGGTACCAAAGCTTCAAGGTCCAACTATTGAACTTGAAGAATTGACTGGTGAGGAGCGATTCTACATGAAAAAAATGTCCCAAAAACGATCAAATTATGTCCCAGTTGGTAGGCGTGGCGTGTTTGGAGGTGTTATTCTTAACATGCATATGCACTGGAAAAAACATGAAACTGTTAAGGTTATCTGCAAACCATGTAAACCTGGCCAGGTACATGAATATGCTGAGGAGATTGCCAGATTGAGTGGTGGCATCCCAATTCAAATTATAGGCAATGATACGATAGTCTTTTATCGAGGGAAAAACTATGTCCAGCCCAAGATTATGTCTCCCATTGATACACTGTCAAAGAAGAAGGTAAATCGTCCAAATTTCGTGCAAGATTTGATTTTCCCATTTGGTTATCATTTAGAACTTTAAATATTGATATCTCTATTTTGGAGCTACATATATATGGATACATAAACATGAGTAATAGTATGTACAATTTCTTTTTGAGTTGATCCATCACACACACACACACATGCACACGCACGCACGTACACACACACAGTCTAAAGTTTCTGCTTCTGTTATCTGTTTTCCCAATAAATGGTGGTATTTGTATCATACATTTTGAACTTTGAGATATGCTGGTCCTTCTTCCAAAAAAGATCTGCACAGCTTTCAATATTCTATTATTCTTACAACCTGCAACATTATAATTTTTATTTGAAACCGGTAACTTTTACCTTACCTTTGTAGTTTAGTTATCTTGTTTTCTCTTTATCTAGAAGTATTTATTTTTTCCTTTGTTGGGTTTTTGTAGTCGTCAGACAAAATTTCTGGGTTTAACAGTAAACTTTAGTTTTGTGTTTTTTACTCCATTTGACTTTTGAACTGTCCTAGTTCTCTCTCTCTCTCTCTCTCTCTCTCAGCTGGACACACAAAATATTGGCTGGGAAAACTGACCCGAATTGTAATGGCTAAATACATGAGCCCCACACCAGGAAATTATATCTCAACCCTGACCAGTTTCAGGTCATAAGTTATTGGATTTATCTTGAATTCAGGCACTAGAAAAATCCAAGTATGAACAGTCACTCGAGTCAGTGAGGCGGTTCATTGCGATAGCTGAAAAGGAATTAGAACTGTATTATCGGCATATTGCTCTCTATGGGGACCCAAATCTCCGAAACTCACATGCGATGTCCATTGCCCCAAGTAAAGGCTTCAGAAGATCAGAAGAAATACAAGTAATGCAAAATGAAGTTAATAATTCATCAGGCGAAACAGAAGCAGGAGAAAGTGAAGGTATGGATTCATCAGAAGAAATAAATACAGAGGAAACAGAAGATATTGGTTCCTCAAATGAAATAGAGGCAACAGAAAGTGAAGACATAGATTCATCAGAAGAAACAGAAGCAACAGAAACTATGATTCTGATAAAGGATGGGAGTTGTCACGAGAATCAGGTACGGTTCTAAGGTCATTAGATGATAAAACTGTATCTGAGGTAGAAAAAATAACTGTTTACAGGCTTAGAAATTCATGGGAATAGCAATTGTCACTGAACTTTTTGTTCTGCAAAAGAGATGGGAAAGGTTCTAGATTAACCATATATTTTTTGTTTAATTCCAATGTTTTAGAAAGAGTAGTTTTTTTTCTCTAGTTTCTAGCTATCCTTATCCTTGATAAAATATATAATCTTCTTTCTATATCTAACCACTCCGCTCTACCAATCTCTCTCTCTCAGTCCCCCCCATAAACACACACCGAGCCCCAAAATATACGGAAGTCTCTCTCTCACACACACACCCCCCCACATCCCTCTCCCCCATATCTTGCATGTTTCTCTGTTATGTATGCATATATGGTATATAGGTGTGACCTTTGTCTCTTGTTCTTGCAAGTGCGCATACAAATATACAGGTGCCCGTGTATTACCTACATGTGGCTTAGGCGTACACACAGATAAATGAGAAATGAGGTAGTGGTGTGTATGACTACAAACACGTCTCTCTCTCATCCGCCAACAAAAACACAGCCGCCAAATATACAGATCTCTCTCTCTCACTCTCTCTCTCACACACGCCCATATCTTGCATGTTTCTCTGCTATGAATGCATATATGGCACGCAGGTGTGATCTCTGTCTCTTGTTCTTGCACGTGCACATATAAATGTACATACACTATGTTTGGAGGTGCCCGTGTATTACCTACATGTAGCTTAGGAATACAGAGACTCTGAAATGAGGTGGTGTGTATGACGAGAGAGAGAGAGAGGGAGTTTGGCACATTTGGTGAGCTATAATGATGAACTTTTCATAGATAAGTTCTTTGTTAAAATCAGAAGGAAAAAAAAAAAACAAAAGGAAATGTAATTATAGCTGAAGAAAAATTCTGGGGAGGAGACTAGAGATTAAGTTACTTAGCAATTATATAGAAGTCGTCAGGACAAGCAAAATTAAGGAAATACCAATTCTACTAAGTTTGAAAATAACAAGAAAAATCATGTGAAATTCAGTTTTCTCTTGGAATTTAAGCATCCACCAATAAACCAACGTTGTCAGATTTGCTTCGGAGTTTTTTTCGATTTGGTTAGAAAAATGAAGCAATTCGGTGTTTTGACCGGAAGGTTTGGGATTTTTTATATAATTTTAATATAAATAAATTATACATTTATATATAAATATATTAAATTAATAAAAAAATAAAAATAAAAACAATCAAAAAATAAAAATAAAAATAATTCAATTTATGAGGACCCAACGGTCCTTTCACATGATGAAGAGATAATTTGGTAATCAACTTATTTTATTAGGAAAATTACCAAAAACACCTTAAAATTAACTATCTATACAATTTACCCTCACTCCAAATTTTTCTCACACTTCTTTTTCCCAAACTACCTTTCCTCGCAAAAGCCCTCCCAACTCAAAAGTAACATGAAATAAGATTAAAGTGCCCTCGTTTCTTTTCACACAGCCTTCTATCTCCTATTTTCCCACAGTAAAGAAGCGCTCTGGCAGTCCCAATGTGCGTTTCGGCAGTACTTCGTCTGACCCATAGCATTCCGGCATTCTGATAATTCACTTCGGCTATGCAACTACACATTCCAGCAGTCCACTTCGACAATGAAGCCTTTGGAGCCACAGCGCTCCGGCAATGGAGGATTGCGTTCTGGCAGTCTGAATGCGCACTCTGACAGTCAAAATGTGCACTCCGACAGTGCTTTGTCTGACCCACAGCGCTCCGGCATATTGAGAACTGTGCTTCGGCAGTCATTTGTCTGACCCACAGTGCTTCGGCATTTTGAGAACGTGCTCTAGCAGTGAAAATACGTGCTCCAGCAGTTTGCTCCGGCAATGTAGCATCGTGCTCTGGCAGTGCTTCTTGAGATTCCACTCCAACAGTAGTATATTGCGCTCTGGCACTACTTTACTTGCGATTTGCGAATTGATTTGGTTTGTACGATAAGGGTATTTTCGTCTAAAAAATAAGAACTTTTTATCTTGGGGGGTTTTGTGACGTAAGGTTGTTTAGGGGAAAAAAGTGTGAGAAACGATTGGGATGGGGTAAGATGCATAAATAGTTTATTTTAAAGTGTATGCGGCAATTTTCTCTATCTTATTCTAATGAAAATAAAAGACAATAGTGGAATTTTAGAGAAGACATATGGGGCAAGTTGGTAGTCGTTGGAAGGAGGAAGGGGGCCATAAAATTTGGGCCACGTAGGGAGTAAATTCTCGGTGTAACAGGTATGACTTGGACTTGGACTTGGGGCCTCGCGCTCTTTCGCATCATATGCTTGAACCAGTCATCCCGCAATATTCTTTTGAATGCGAAATATCCTGCCGACCCCAAAACGTAGTTTAGTTGCGTTCGCTTCGCTTCAATTCAGTTGGTAAGGAAAATCCGAAGACTTCGGGGGCGAAGCAATAAACTAATTTTCCTAATACATGGTTATAAAACCTTTTCTCAACATCAGAAAACCAGATTTCTGATTTCCCTAAACGCCATGAATGGCTCCGAGAAGTTCTCCTTGTAAATGTTTACAAACAGATCTCCGGGCAGTTGCCTACAAAGAATCTGCTGACCTACAGTTCAGCAAAACAATTTGATTATCTTTCTCTTTCCAATCCATATAATACCATGAATGTATAATATATAGGTTCTATACAAGTTTGTTATAATGTACTGTAGATTTTTGTTAGAGCTTCTGATGTATGCATCAGCTTCAGTATTCTGGATAGGATGTACCAATGTATCCCTTCCAGGCATCATATAATGTTTTAGCTATATCATATATGTTATATGTATGTATGTAAGTTAAAATGTTCACGTTATGCTTCATGTATATTATACTAGATATTTCACTTTCACTATCATTTCAGACTTATCCCCCATAATTCATTTTGTATTTAAGTTGACATTTATTTACAAGCATTCTGGGAGTATCAGATATGGGTGTCGATATCTTATTTGATGTTGAATTCACTAAGCCTGTAAGCATATCCAGGTTTCTTAGCTGAGTATTCTCCAATCAAAGCACTCACTGACTTTATGTTCAGACACAAAGCGAGAACCCCGGTGGGCATAGGGAAATCCATCTACCAATCAACCAATTGCTCTTGTAATCTCCTTAACAAAGCTAATCAGATGGTTTAAAAGAGGGTTCAAAAGAGACTTATTTACATTCTCTTATTGCTTTAATTCTATCATTTTCATTTTCCTAAACAATAATGCACCACTTCGAGACCGCAAATTGCAAATTATTTGACAAGCCAACTAAGGGTTTTACTGTATTCACAAGTGAAATAGGCAAAAGAGGGCCATGGAGCGGACAATGTAACTTTCTGATGGCCCATTTAACATATTTGAAAAGCAGCCATGCACATCCCAAGTACAATTCAATTCAATCCAAGTATTGTGGAACTCCATTCTCCTTTAAACAGAAAATTCGATTCAGGTAACCTTGTGTTTTCTCGACCAACTTGGACATGGTTCCAGCTAAGCCAATCTGGGTCTCTAAAACTGATAGTTCATTGGCCACTGAAGTTCCATCTGAAATATACCTCAGAAACGAGACCACCTTCCCATGGTATCATCAATATTCTGAGGACAAGATGTCTTCATGGATTTGGATAGGACCTCAGTATTGATCTTTTACTGATTAAACTTATGTTCCTATAATCTTTTGACTATTTTAGCTGCCAAATACCTATTGAGGCCAGGAGACCTGCTTCTAGCCAACCGAAAGACCATCCTCAAACCACAAGCAGTGGTAAAAAAAAATTGAGCTCGGTGGTCGACTTAATTCGCTACCATAACTGACTCGACTTTACTAGTTAAGAGGTTGACTTGGGGAAAAGCGCAGATGAGATTTTCAAATTTGTGACAATTTTGATAGAAAGTGTATGTAATGGGATTCGAACCCAGCATCTCACCAACTCTTTGAGAAAATTATTTCCCACTGAACTGCTTTTATGAAGGAACATTTGGGACATGTTTGTTTTGCGGGAAAGAACTCTTTGAGAAACTATTTTCCCACTGAACTGCCTCTTTCCCATGTTTGTATTCCTTGAAAGCAGTAGTTACTAAGCATATGGGTAAGTGCTTTCCCAGCCTTCCCCGCTCCCCGCTCTATTTATTTTTACCTAGTTAGCTGCGAAAGCGCTTTCCTAGGTAAATATGAAAACTTTGTCAGAGCTCCAAAAAAACTAATTTCAGACCTGCCCTTTAATCTCAGCGTGCCTTGTCGACAATGGATTATGGAGACCACATGCAGCATATCATTTGTACATAACATGTACCGTGGTAGACGATCCCTAATGTATATGTCCTAAGTTGTCATCCTCTCAATCTTATTACTTATTAATATGATTCTCAAAATCTTATTACCATTATTCAACAGTTTTTTATTATCATCCTCCAAATCTAACCCACCCCACATGGCAATAGATCTAGATTTGCAGCAATTACCAAGACAATAAAAGGACTATTTTTGTATGATCCTCTAAATCTTACTAACATTATTCAATACTTTTTATTATCATCCTCCAAATCTATCCCACCCCACATAGTAATAGATCTAGATTTGCAGCAATTGGCAAGACAAACAAAATTTATATTTGGGATTTTATAGTCGGACGAAGTATCCGACGAATCACTCATCGTTGTGAACCATTAGATCAAAAGATCCTGATTGATTTTAAGACTATAAATAGGAGCAAGGACCCCAATTTCCTCTGTCTACACACCTTGAGCATATCCTTAAGGATTTGATCTTCTTTGCCATGGCCATTTGACCTTAGAAGATATGGATCAAACCTTCAGTATCAATAAAGGCTATATTTAGTGACACCAACCAAAATTTAAGTGAAACTGGCCCCAAAGATTTCAAATCTAACAAAAGTGGCAAATGAGGGATCAACCTCTTTGCTTAGTGGCTAGGGCAGTAAATCCCATCTTAGTAAAAATAAATTTCCAAAATTGTTTTTCATCTTACACAAAAGTAGCCCCTTTGCAAAAGAGTGCAATAGATGGAAAAAGTAAAAATATAAAGCAAATTATTCTTTTTTTCCATTTATGTTTTGATTGATTCTAATGCTTATTTTCTGTTGGTCAAATACTTTTCCGGGGAAAATGATGAATTTTGAAAAGGCTTTTCCACCCCACTTTAGTTCTTGACAGGGTGTGGGCTGATATATGGTTACCTATTAGGCATTGCAAGATAATCATTAAACCAGCCACACTCTCTCTCTCTCTC
>NW_006500355.1:3868362-3896423 GCF_000471905.2 Amborella trichopoda | reverse complement strand
TTACCGTTACGTTACGTTACGTACGGTAGGTACGGTCGGTAGTACGTATAGTTACGTTACGTTACGTACGTACGTACTAGTACTACATATACTACTACTACTACACACTCTCTCTCTCTCTCTCTCTCTCTCTCTCTCTCTCTCTCTCTCTCTCTCTCTCTGAGATTCCAAGTTGACGATGAGACATCATCTGTAAAGCCTGTAGCAAGCAAATGAGATGGGTTTAGAAGAAACGATGGGTCTACTTGAACAAAAATAGATGAAATTTCAAAAGAGAAGTGTATAACTATAAATATCAAAATTCAAAAGAAGAGTGTCACATTATAAGATTTTGCCTCAAGAAATGAAAAAGGAGATGTGAGGTCGCAGGCTTTGGATTCAAAAAACATCCCGCTCATGGTTTTGTTCATCAACGTTAACTTGAATATAACCTTTCCAAAATTTGACAGAAAGTAATCACTTAGATCCTAATAAACTTCGATTCGTTGGCAGATGTTCTACGCATGCATGCCCAAAGATTTGCAAACTTCGAATCGTTGGCGGATGTTCTACACATGCATGCCCAAAGATTTGAAGATATGAATAGATTGGCGAATATCATGTTTCTGAAGATATGTAGTCATTATTTTATTGCCAAACTTAAGATATTCGAGTGCCAATAAATAGCATAAAAGGCGCGGCATTCGATGTCGCGTTGGGGCATTTTGGTCATTTTTCAATAATATAAACTCTTGACCTACATTTCCATGATTCAATTTTGCACCAGAATGAAAATGGTCACTTCAATTTAGCAATGCCAGTAAAGGGAAAGAGATTCTCAGCATATACATCATAAGATAGTCTTTGAAATTATGTTATTTGCCTTTGTGATGTGTAAACAATAATAGTCCATAAACATTGTCCTGTAAAAACTTCTTCCCATTGTGCATGAACCAAACAAAGGAAGCCTAGCTCGAATTCAAGGCTTGAGGTCATTTAGTTGAAGTTTATGATCCCATATTTTGATCTCCATAATCCCTTTATTCAAATCAATCAGAAACGACATGTATTTGCAGATTGCATTTGGGCTGTTTATTGTCCCAACTGGGGTATTTTAGTCACTTAAGAGATTAAACTTAGTGTTGGAAGTTCTTTCTCATGTCAACTGATGAATACGTAGTTTATAGATATTCTACTGAGAAGGGCAATATAGTCATTTACAATAGAAATTAGATCAGTTTCAATTTCAAACATTACTTCTTTTACCCATAACCCACCACCAGCCCTTTAACACAAGCCCCACCCCAAAAAGAAAGGAGAAAAGAAAAAGAGAGGAAAACAAAGAAGGTTCTAGGGGATATTCATATTATCTTTATTAATGAAATGAGTATTTTTTGTTACTCATCACTTTCGGGCCGAAGCCCGGTACATTAACTCGGGTAAAAAACGAAAACCACCCTCTTTTATACGAGAAAATTAATGCTAAAATGCATAATTCACATCGAATAAAAGAAAGAAAAATGCAAGTTTCCGCCATTATTGAGAGCTCGAATGCACCAGTCCATATTGAGTAAGGAGAAGTACGAGCTCGTTCTTTGTGAGTGGCTGCATGCAGTAAAAGCAAAATGTAACATACTAAAAAGAAGGCAAGCCACTGAAAATCATAACAAAAATAAAGAAAATGGTATGACACAAAATCTGAGAAAATAAGAAATCAACCTTAGCACGGAATTCGTCGACACCAGCAGCAAGAAATGACTCTTTGTCTGATGGCAAGTTGTTCCCAGTCAGAGCAACAATTGGAGTCTGCACTCCCAGTGTTCGGAGCTGCCTTGTGGCCTGTTCACAAAAATAAAATCAAATCAAATCAAATAAAAACCAATAATTTTCTACCTAAGAAACAGCCTTAAGATTGAGAAACTTTCTTAATGGGGGTCACTAAAATAGCTCAAATTTTAAAAATGAAACATTAATTTTCAGTAAAAAAAATATGCTGACCTCATCTATTATTTATCAAATATAAATATATAAGTACATATTATTATGTGCAAAACAGTGACTTATTTTGTTTAAAAACTGATCAAAATACCTCTACTATGAAAATGACAAAAACATCCTCCTAAGCATAAATGAAAAAAATGCCCCCTCATGTAAATGGCCAAAATGCCCCTTAATGCAAATGACTGCAACCAAGGCAGCAAAACTAATCAACCATTTAGTAATTGAAATTAAGCTGCAACTAGACAAAACACATATTTATTGTGAAAAACAAATACGCATCCCAATGGAAACCATCTGAGGGCCTAGATTTTCAGTTTTCTTTTGGAGAGAAAAAAAAAACAAGTGGAGAATTCGAATCTTCAAAGGAAGTAAAAGGAGAACAAATGGATTAAGTTCAAAAATAAAAACATATCGAGTGTACCTCATGGCCGTCCATGACCGGCATCTCCTTGTCCATGAACACAAGATCGTACTGTTTCCCTTGCTTAAAGAGATCCACTGCAACCTGTCCATTTTCAGCTTCTTCGCATTGTAAATTCAGATCTCTAAGTAGTTTCCTCACCAAAATCTGCAATTTCCAGAGAAGGGAAGTGAATACATTCATCCAAAAAATAAGAAACCCAAGAAGCATTTCTCTCACAGACAAACACACACACACAACTGCTGAGAGTAAAGGATGAATTAAAACTGAAAGGATTCCTCATTCTCTTTCATGTTGAGAGAGTGAAATCCATCAGGATACATGAAGTATGCATGAAAAGGATTCAAGTAACTGAATAATAGTAGAAAATCAAATCCAAGACACTAACCAGTCGAAAAATCACATCAAGTTAATCCATCACTAAACATAACAAGTATTAAAGCTACTATTTTCAACATAATTCAAATTAAGTATTCCAATACAAATAAATACTTTCTGAAACAGAGTATATGACAAAAACACAACACACACACAGAGCACCCAGATTAATGCATGTCTAAAAATAAAAAGAAATAAAAGAGCTATATTCAACATCTCACATTAAGTATCCAAATGAATGAAGCCATGAACAAGCTTGTAAACAGAGCATGTCATCAGCACACACAACAACACAGAGAAGCACAAAGAGACTATGAAATTACCCGATTGAGCTCAATGTCCTCGACCAACAGGATCCTTGGGTGATGAGACTTTGGGGATCCATTGCCCTCTCCGTTCTCAGTCGCCGGAACAGCACTAGACCCACCTGAAAGCATGGTTCTCCCTCTCCTCTCACTCTCTACCTGAACTCTCAAAAGAAGGCGATACAGCCCAGCTCGACTGATGCATGAACTTAAAGAACACCCGTGAAGCCCATTTTCTTTTTTGGGAACCAAAAAATCTGCAAAAATCCACAAAATTAGACCACCACAAAGAGATTCGAGGAAGCGTGTGCTCACCTTTACGTATGCTCACCATTTTTTAGGCCAATTACAGTGAGAAGAATCGCCGTGATCTCTGAATTTACCCCCAGTGGCCGGGCTTTCGTGCAGCCGTGACAACGCATGGATTCTGCATTTTCAGGGTTAAAATGGGGAAATATGAAATCTTGTGCCATGTGACCTCCAGGTTTTGGATTCAGAGAGTTGGCAAGGATTCCTAGGTAGAGAGAAAATTTAGAAAATTAGATATTTTCATTTTGATTTTTTACTGAAATTGGAAAAATGGGAAATTAAGTCTATCTGTGAGTGAACAAAAATGGGGTGACAATAAATGTGGTATTGAATATGAAATGAAAAATGGGAAAATACCAACAAATTGGAGGGCCCATTAACAAAAATTGGGAAAATGAGGAGAAGAAAGTGGTTTCATGATAATTAAAAAAAGAAGAACTTTAGTAAAGTGAAGGATTCTGCCATAAAAAGATGAACTTATTTTTAGGATATTCATCTTATTTTTAGGATATTCATCTAGGCAAGCAACCAACTGCCCAGCTAAAAATAATGCAAAATTCATATAATTCAAAAAAGGCTATGAATTGCTTTTGCATTATAATCAAATCCCAAAAGAGAAAAAGGAAAATAAATAAATAAATCAAGTAACACATCTTTGATTGTACTTCATAAGTAAAATTCACTGAAGTAAATGCCAAATTACATTATCTCCTCAGAAAATAAAGCTTCCTATTTAGAAAAATATATACATAAATTAACTAAAAAGATGATGACATAGTATAGGGTATGATAATTTGTTGCACCTATATGACACACAATAACTTCTACAACAATCCCAGAATAAAAATAACATTGAAACAAATATAATTTATGATCGAATGCATGATAATTTAGCTGTGCCATGAAATTGAAATTGAGAAGCTCATTTTTTCAATGTAGGAGACATTAGAAAGTGCTGAATTACAATATTTATTTGCAAATGCAAATAAGTGATAAACTGAACAAGTAAATTAACACCAGAGATACAATAAAAAGTCATAACCCATTGAATTTTGAATCAAAAGTTCTGATGCACAATAATTACAAATTTATAACACTCAAAGTCCCCAAGAACAACAATGGTAACAATATTCAGATAAAAAGTAAAGATAAGATTTACTTACCCAAGCAACATGGAGAAAATAGAAAATACATTCAAAGGCAAGAGAGAGAAAATTACTTAACCAATTAGAGGAGAGAGAGAACTAGATTTTACCAGTATAACAGCAAATGTAAGAGAACTCACTTTTGTTACAATGGGACTTGATCACCACACTTTCTCTCTCATCAACCCCCACTACTCTGCAACTCTTTTCCAATTCCACCATTACCCAAAACCACAATCCCAGGACCACCAATGAAACCAACAAAGAAGAACATGACATTTCTACACTGGTTTCAACACAAGAAAGTAGAGAAATCAAGAGAAATCCACATCTCATTAGAAGGCATCCCTTTAATCTCATCTCCAAGAGAAAAGCCCAAACTCTGCTTTTGGGAAAAATTCAATAAAACGGAGGTCGTGAAAACTTCTCTGGCTCACATTTTTTAGAGAGAGATTTCCCTTACATGCATAAACCAATTGATCTTCTTCTATCAACTTTCACACTTTCATCTTTCAACTTCCACACATAATGGGTTCTTTTTCTTTCAACTCCCACACATCTTGGGTGCATCTTCCTTCAACTAAAGAGAGAAAGATAGAGAGAGTTCTTTAGCACCCATAAACTTATGGGTTTTCATTCTTTAGACCTGCAAACGTCTTGGGCTTTTCTTCCTTCAACTTGCATTCAGGGATAGAGAGACTGTGTGTTTTTCCTTAGAGAGAGAGAGAGAGAGAGTGTCTGTGTGTCTTTCCTTCGAGAGTGCAACATAGAGAGAGAGGAGAGAGAGATGGCGATTGCTTCAAGACTTGGTCATCAAATCCCAGGCAAATCAAATCCAAATCTCCGAGGCAAAAAGGTAATAGAAAATTGAAGAAGAAAGTACGCCATTTTCTCACTCTAAAGTCGCTATGGAAATAGGAAACAGCAGCAAAGAATTTGAAAAGTAAGAAAGAGAAGAAAAACGGAAACATTTTTTCAAGCCAACGATCATTCCCTCCATTTTGGCTCGGCTTTTGCCTCGGCTCATACGTCTACTCATACAATTATGGAAGCAATGTTCCTATCCTTATCAATAATCTCAATCACATCTATATCCCTTTGCTAATAAAGGGCCAACGTTTATGTAAGTAGAATTAAGGTGCGCGTCCAAATTCCAAGAACGGTTGTTCCCATGTTGGAAAACCCTCATGCGAATCTAGACAGTCTATTTTTAAGATTTTTAAATATTTATAAATTTATTTGATTTGTACAATTTTTTTAGTTAAATATTTTATAATTAAAAAAAAAAAGATTATTCAACCCTCCTAAAAAAATTTTAGATTAAAAACATTATTCATAATAAAATTTAGAGACACGCCTAATTTTGATTGTTTAAAGTTACAGCTTTATACAAACCTCACTCATAAAAGAAATTCGTTAGATTGTATAAGGTGCCCTCCATATAATGCAGAAGTAAAGTATAGTTCTCATTTGTAATGGAGATGTAGTTCCGGTATTGAAACTTTGTGATGGCTTGAAACTTTCATTTGGACAGGGTTTCGGCATGCATAGTGTAGAAAAGCTAGCTTGACAATAAATGTATTTTTTAAATTTAATTTGATCTTAATTTTTAGATAATATATAATCTTTAACATGGAGATCATGAATATGATTTTTTTTAAAAAAAAATTAGAAATAATAATTATATTAAGGACCTAGTTTTTATACGGCCAAGCCCGCATATGCAGAAATGTGGGCCTCTTAATAAATCTATTTTTGAGATGGATTTTGAGATTTATTTTTTAAGGCTATTTAATCTCTAACATGAAGATCATGAATATGAAAAAATAAATAAATAAATTTTAAAAACTAAAAATAATAATTCTAGTAAGAAAATATTTAGACCGTTAGTTACCATTGTTTTTAGATAGAACACCTACTTGCATCCATCTTTAAGATGGATGCTTTACACTTTCTGGATCGCATATGTAGAAATGTGGTCCAGCCCTCATGAAACAATTTTCCTTATAATAAAAAAACATTTGAACTGTTAGTTACAATTGTTTTCAAATAGCCCACTTATTTGCATCCATCTTCAAGATGGATGCTTTATACCTATGGACCGCATATTGTAGAAATGTAGTCTAGTCTGCATGAAACAATTGTTCAGTTTTAAAATAGTCGGTCTAGATAATTTGTTATTTTCATGATTTGAGGTTTTTTTCTTCTTCATATCTACGCATCTCAATGTCGCGATGATCAAATTGGAAGGTTTTTTAACATCGGAATACTCTCTTCTAGAGGATATTTGAGGTGCATATAAAGTTGATGCCTTATATAAGCTTTTTCCAAGAGCATTTAGTATATTGAGGCTTAGATTAGGAATTTAGGATATGGTTTTTTGGGTAAAAAAATTAGGATATAGTTAAAATGGGCGGTTTTACTAGACAATCGTGGTGGTACATGAGACAGTTAGTCATTAAAATTCACTACAACAAGTTGTTGATTTGGACATAAATTATTTCAACCCTAGATGTGACGTGGTTCAGGGAAATGTAAATAGTATGATCCAAATGGACGTAATGTAGATTATATTGATGTAATCAGATTACTTTGCTTCACCTGAAGAGACCAAAATCTTCTGGTTTTTACCCAAATCATGCAAAGCGAATATAAAAATACATTAAGGTGATCCGACCTTTTTCAATTGGATCTAGTCATGGAATAATTGATATTTTAATATATTGAAGTCAAAGAATATAGTAATCTGAGAAAGGCCCTTAACTAAGAAAAAAAAAGATAATTTTTCTTCTTATAAAAGAAGTTCTTTTATAATTAACCTCAAATAGTAAAGATAATATTCGGATGATGATAATGATGAGGATCTAGAACTTTACTTCTTTTTTTTCTCTAACATATACACATACGTATAGAATCTAGGTTTTCCATTTTGTGAATTTTAAGATCTAAACTTTTATGAATTCAAAATAATTTTTTTCTTTTTTAACATGATGAATCTAATGATAATAGCTATCTAAAAAATTTAAAAAGAATAAAAATTCTTCTAAGGCTTAGATTTAGGCGTAATTGGGCCAAAAAAAGTTCTAGTGTATTTTCAAATTTTGTTTTTTTTTTAATTGTCCATATGAATGAAAAAATTGTATATTTAAACATTGAGATCAAACAATTGACCCTAAGACGGTTTCTAAAGATTGTTTCATTAAATTACTATAGAACCGTTGCATAAAATCATTCCCTATATAGCAGAGTGATTTCATGTTACCATGTATTGTAATATAATGAAATCATACTTCTAGAAAACCATGTTTGTGGCATTTGTATGACTCCAAAATTTACTTACACACTCTCTTCATCCTATTATATATATGAAAAAACACTTTAAAACACTTGTAGATGAAGTACTACAGTTTATCACTGTCCAAAGTCCTTCACACGGTTACAGATGTTTAATAGTGTTTGATTTCAATAATTTTTTTATAAATCATAATGATTTGAAATTTTGTATGTATGCACGCCTTAGTGAAGTATCGAATTCTAGAATAACCTTAAGAAGTTTTCCTTCGAATCAGCTAAAGAATTGAAGCATTCATTTTTCCTTGGCCAAACCAAAGAAGCTTCCATAGTGATGTTCATGACTTTGGTTTATGTTTTATTTCTATTAACTTTTGGTTAATAGAAAATAAGTTTGTAAGGTATGGCCACCCATGAACACTTCCCCTTGTTCATTCTAAAATAAAGAATTTGAGACCACTACCTTGTTAGATTTAAACCCATGTTTTAAAACTAACTCAAACATAATCCAGGGAGTTTTGTGTCAAGAGATTGAATCTAGCATCTCAGATCAACAAACAAAATTACTAGATCTTGCCAAAACTCCATGTTCATGGTAACTTTTATCCAAAGGAAAATATTTTGATTGGGCTACAGCCTCATCAAAATAAGTAAAGCTTCACCTCATAACTCATCGAAAATTGCAATTCAAGTGTTAGAAAATATTTAAATGCATTATCTCAACTTGAACATTATGGTTGTAAAAAAAAATATTAGGATTTTAAATTTTAAATCATCTAGACTACCTATTTCGTCTTAAAAATAAGTGTTTACAAATCTATCAGATCTGTACCATTTTTTAGTTTTTAAAATTTATTGTCAACGTTAAAAATTGATTTTAAAACCATCTTGGAAATTTTTGATGCCGAGAGTGCTTTAGGATTTGAGGTGAGGCTTTGTTTTGTTTTCATAAAGCCTACGCCCTATAGAAACTTCATCCTTATCAAAAATCCCCCTCATGTGTCTTTTACCTTGGTTATCACAATTATCCCTGTGTTTTCAGTGCGCTTATTCCACCTACTCCTACTTTGATTCAATGGCATTTTTGCCCTCTCCCACCCACTCTCACAGTTCAACTGTAGCTATAGTATGTGAACAATGAATTTAAAGTCGATAAACGACCCGTTGTCGTTGTCGGATTAAATTTTAAGAAATTTTCGATCAAAGTAACAAACTTCTGCCTTTGTGAGTTTTGACCATGTTTTTAAGAACCAGATTTATATTTTAACATTCAACTATTTTCAGTGGGATCTGTTGCTTTCTAATTCATAATTTTGCACAACAGGAAACATCAATTTTGAGCTCTGTATTCCCCCCAAAAGGTTCTCATGAATGCGACTCCGAGATTTCTTTAGTGAGCATTTAAATCGGCCTAGTTGCGTTAATACTTCGAAACACTAACTCTGTGTTTTTAGTGCCACTCTGATAACTACCATTCCAAGTCTCTCCACCTACAGGTGAAGTTGGCTGTGGTTGATTTTTCACTCGACAGACAGACAGACGCTTCCTCGAATCTTTCGAGTTTTTGGCTAACAAAGGATCAAAGTGTGAATTCCCGCCATGGTTTAGAAGAAACCCTGAATTTGAAGCTCCAAACTTTTGCTCCAGGCACTATATTGTCCCGAAGCACACCTCCCGACGATCGGCATCAAGAGCCTATGTCTCACTGAGAATTTTGGAACAAATTAACTAAGATTTTTCAGTTCCAATCTCAACTAACCAAAATTTTGCCCTGTTCGTGCCATGGTTTTGCTGAGTAGTGGCCCTATAACAATGACAAAGCAAGCACTGATTTTGCCTCGATTTTTGGATTTAATTGAACTTTGCCCACAGTTAGACAAGGGGACGTGAATCCTTACCGTGGTTAAAAGTCTCCTACCCACTTACAGCTCAGTTTTCACCATTTTATATGATTAACTCTGTGATATTGTGTTCAAGCGGGTTTGTTAATGAGCCTAGTTCGAGTCAGCCCAGCCTGGCCTGAGCTAGGCACCCACCAATCATTGTAGGGTAGCCCCAGGCCCGAAAATTTAGGGCCAGGCCTTGTGCAAATTTGTGATAATGAGGCTCGAGCCCTTCACTTACCCAAAAAAAAATAGGGGTGGCAACAGGTCCAGCGACCCAACCAAAAATTAAAATATCTATATATTTCAATATAATTAAATATATAAACTATATTGGGACTGAAAAATATTATCGGACCTGGACCTGGACCTGGACCCATTTGGACCTAGACCCGGACCAGAATAGTGTTCAGGTCCAAGATTTGGATGCGGACCTGACCCACCGGGTCCAATTTTTGGACCACACCCGGATCTGGATCGGGTCTAGCCCACTAGAGTCCTAGGTCGGATCAGGGTCGAATGCCACCCCTAGGTGGGTCGCACATAATTATGACATATTTTAATATATGTAAAATATATACTTAAAAATTTTTAGGGTCGGGCCATCGTTAGCCATGATCCGGACCAAAAAATATTTGGGGCTTACCATGCTCAGATCAGGCCAGCCTTAATATGTGGCCCGAAAGCCCTCGGGGCTCCCAGGGTCTGCTTACAGCCATATGTTTAAGGCTTCAAAGGATCCTAAAGTTAACATACATCGCATGATCTATAGCCTCAATGGCTGAATTCCTATTTTGCACAGAAAATGTTGTTTTGAGTGAGAATTGACCATAGTTGGATTCATTCCTGTTACTTTTCCCTAAAACATATAGTCGAAATAAATCAAACACTTGTTAAAAAATGAGATTTGCAGAATGATCACACCAAATAAAGCAATAAACTAAGTCACAAAGGCCCTTGTCTTGGTATGACTCACGAGGAGGAGCCGCCTGACTAGAACTCTTGAGAACAAAGTGACATGATGGAAAAAAAATAACTTTTTGAATTTTAGACTAAGTTTTTCAACCTTGAATAATGGCTTCTTTTTTCATATTATAAAGGTGTCCAAACAATTTAAGGCTTATACTTATTACTTAAGATCTAAAAGAAGTACATAACTTTGTAGTATATACTGTGGTCCTGGGGGACTGTGCGCAAACTCTCTCGGGCAGAAGACCAACTTGGGACAATTTTCTTTTTTTATTAAAATATTTGGAAAAAAAAAAATTTAGTCAAAAGAAAAAAAATGAATCTTTTGATCTCACATTTCAAAAAAATAAATGGAATCTATTCAATCTTGAGGCATTAATTTATTCAGAACCATGGAGAATGCGATTTGCAAAAAATATTTATTGAGTTGGAATATGGGTTGATAAGGCGACTGCCTTCTTTTGGGTCCTAAAAATACTCCAGTTTTTACCCAAGGGAGTAATTAGACAACACGCTCCCTCGGGAGCATGAAATCTTTGTGGCCCTTTTAACTATGAACTACTTCCCAATAGACAATGCTGATATGAGTGAGAATTATCCATTGTTGGATCCCATTGTCCTCACATTTTTTGGAAAGAGAATATGAAATAAATCTAACTCTTGTAAAAAAATAAATGGGATTGTATAATATAAGACTATACTTTTGATACAAATCACAATCACCATTTGCCATTAGATGTAAAACTCAACAGCTTAAATTATATCATACAGTTCAAAAAAATTTATTCGATACTTTGTGATCACTCAATAACACAACCCTAAAGACTTGATTTTACATCAGCCATCGAAAAGTGGCAACATTAGGGAAACAAAATCGCCTTACAATTGTAACCTAACTTTTCTACTTATATATTGCCTTTTCTTTTCCCTGTTCTAGAAGCTTTTATAAAGATTTAGATTTATTGATTATCCCTTAAGTTGTGAAGATTTCCTTCTTGGAACTTTTGTGTGTGATTGGATAACATTTCTTAAGGGGCCGTTTGGATACCTAGAAATATATTGTTTGTGAAATATATTACTTACGTGATACATTACTGCGTAATACATCATTTGTAAATGGATTGTAACTATTTAGGCGGTATTTAGATGCAATCTGAGAAATACATTGTTATTGTTTAGCTATGTCTGGAAGAAATATACGAAATGCATTGCCAACATTTTACTAGTACGTGCCTATAAACTATCATTTTTTTAATTTTTTGTAACAAAATTCTACTAAAATGCAGAATTATCATTTTTTTCTTTTTTGTCACAAAATTCCATTAAAATGTAGAATTATCATTTCTTTCTTTTTTGTCACAAAATTCCATTAAAATGCAGAATTATCATTTCTTTCTTTTTTTTTACAAAATTTTACTAAAATACGGAATTAAAATCGTCATTACACCATTCCAAAAAGATTTCTAATAATAACATCATCATCATTCCAAAAAGATTTTCTAATAATAACTTGTACGATTTTACAGTCATCATGACACTATTTCCTACTTATTTTACGTGCCTTTGGCACTTATATGGAATCACATGTCTTCTAACATGACATTGGTTTCAACATGATAAGTCATTGGAACCGTATGATTGGAATACCATGATTTTATTAGGATAAGCCTAATTTTTATTTATTTTTTATAGAAGTCTTTCAAATGTTTCTCCATATAATTTCAAATCAACAATAAATTTATGATACTAAATTCAAAATTTCTATAGTACGAGTTAAAAAATGGGAAGAAGTTTAATTAGTAAACTAGAAGGTTTGGTAATTACCGTATAAACTTTTGAGGTATTGGAGGAGACAAAAGAGGTACGTTATTTCAATTGAGATTTTAGTAATATCTTATGAGAATTATGTCGTGTGAAATTTTTTAATATGATTGTGTTGTGTAATTTATCATTGATTACTGATTTTTATTTTTATTATTTTTGTTTTTATGTGATAACTGATGTCTTCAGATAAAGGGATGAATTTAAAAAGGGAGGGATCACCTATGCTAGTTATTATGATCAAGAGATGATTTTTTTAATCTGAGATAGGGTAGACAAAAACGTACATGAAAGATTTTCCAAAATTACCTTAGATTTTTCATCTATCACTGTACATAATCACTATACTGATTTTATGGGAAATCTATATAATTTATTTCCATTTCGTACCCAAATAATAGAAATATTATATTTCCTTGTAATCTATTGTAAGATAATAGATTTCCAGCTACCAACGAACCTCTAAATCTAAAATTAACAAAAAGGGAAACCTCCTATTCCACACTTTAGCGCCCCTACAATGGTCTCGTGAGAGCGTACTGTAAATTTGCACCTTCGTGTAAACGACCTACTAATGAGTTTATATACGGTTGGAACCTTGTATTGTAGATTTGCACCTTCGCGTAAAAGACCTACTAATGAGTTTATATACAATTTCAACCTTGTCTGGTAGAAAAAAGACATGCTTCAAAAATCATAACAATAATAATATTAATAATAAAGGTTGTTCTGATGCTAAAAAATCATCTGATTAAATCATTTTGACATTGAGATATAAGGATGTGAAAAACAAATATTTTGAAGCCCTAAAAAAGTTCATCTTATAATACATTATCTAGCCTATCCACTCTCAAGATTTTTATGTATATTGTTTTTCGAGTTTTGAAATTTATAATTTGATGTGAAGTAGTTTTTGAGGTCATCATTAAAATTTTCGGATGCCAGTACATCGTTCAATGAGATTAGGAGGTGCGTCCTACTTGGCTTGTTTAAGGCTGACACCTTATACAAACCACACCTTTTTTTACACTAAATTTTGGAATCTACATTATCACCAAATGACTATTCACCCTTTCCCCCCACAACAAATAAAGAAAAAAGAGTGACTTCCTAAATACTTAGATCTGATCATCCAAAAATTAGATAGTCTCTTTATTTTCTTAAGCACACACAAAGTGCATTTGTTTTTTTTTATCTTTTAATTTTTGGAGTCAGTTACTAGGTTGAGGATATGAAATCCCCAAATTTTGGGTTGCTCTGAGAGAGGATTTCATCCGAATCTCTAAATGCTGTAAAGGCAGCTTTGATTCTCTTGAATTCACATTTTTTTACTTCCTACACAACCATAAATGATGGAGTAACTAATAATCTAACATCTTAATGAAAATTCGGCGAGCTGATTTGAAATCGTTTTGATTCGAGGTTTCTCGATCCAAGTTATTTCAAATGGAGAATCATGGAGGTTGTCCAAAACTGAGTAGTTCATTGTAGTGAACTTGCCACTATAGAGACTTAGCAATTCTCGAGTCCCGAGCACTTTTTTTGTTTTTAACGATTTTTACTTATTTTCATCATTTAGGCCCACGAGCCCAGATTCTGCTAGCCAGTTTGCGAATCAATGAGCCGACTCATATCGGTGAGTGCTTGAGTTGGCACTCAATTCCTATTTCTCAAACATTGACACAATCTGAAAATATATATCAGAGCCTAGATCATTGAAAAATGCCAAACTAAGTGAGAATATTACATTCTAACAGCCAGTTACAGTTCAAGAGAGTATAACATAGCGATCTTCGATCACGAGTGTCTGATCAAACAAACAAGTTTAATGGGTTGAATTAGCCGGTAAACTCTCTCAGAGCAATGCATATCCGAGTGGTCAAATTTGGGATCTATTTCAAAACTTTTCTTAACAAAATTGAAGCCCAAGAATTTGGACTGCGGTTTACTCTGTTTTATGATTTTGATCGCAGTTCGATCGCTTCTGACTGATGTTAGGTCGTTCAAGCATAAAAAATGCATCAAGCCTAATTCTCTTACTTTTGTTTAGCTATCATGCATTGAGTGACGGTTTGGTTTTGCATATAAGGTTGCAACTTTAAACTATCAAATTAAGGTGCAGTCCTAAACTTGGCCATGTGATGCAATTTCGGTGTCGAAAATTCTTGTGCGAGAATCAACTTTTTTTTCTTTATTCATAAAATTTTAAATTTAAAAAATGATTCAAATCAAGTAGATCTACAAGCGCATAAAAATCTTGAAAATAAATGGTCCAGAGTTGCAAAATGTATTATTTTTAAGACTTGAAATCTCTTTTTTCCTCCATATCTATACATTTCAATAGTGAAGCGTGGTCAAAGCAGTGTTTGGAAGTCTCCAAATCGAAAACCAGTTCTTTATTATTGGCTTAAAAATATGGTTCAATGGACTTATAAAACTATTTTCCACCTTTAACGTGAAATGGAAATAAATCCTAAAATTACAGTAAAAAAAATTAAGCTTGAGGAGAAATTACGTAAAATTGGAAACCGAAATCAAAGACAAAACCAATTTAATTTAGGAGCCTGCTCAAAGTTTGAGTTCTCTACACCCCTTAGAATAGCTAACAAAAATAATACATTGTTCGGACACGGTCGAATTACTTGGCTCTGGGTTACGGTCGAGGCGAGTTCCAAGGGTCAACCCGGCCTCCATTTAAAATGATTAAGATTTTTTTTTTTTTAATTTACCCTGTCTAACAAAATGAACATCCAGATTTTTACAAATAAAGTTGCGACCTTGTATAAAAATTTTCTTTATTTAAATGTTTGTTATGAAGATTTGCAAAGTTTGCTCTCAACATGCTCCAATTTCTACTTGTCATTTTTTATTTTCTAAATATTTCTTTTGTATAAAATAAAACTCCAACAAATCTTTTTGTGAAATTTTTTGGACTTTTTTAACCTGCTCATGGACTATATTACTCATTTTAATTTTTTTCATAATTTATAATATTTAAAAAAAAACTTAATTTTTAATTTTTAATATTTTTTATCATATACCACTTGACTAAATAAGGTACACCTAAAGTTTACTGGAGAGAATTTAACTTCAAGAGAGAGGGAAAAAGTTTATATAAAGTTGCCACTTTACCATATTGAAGTATGGAACACCTAAAAAATCTGGCACTTTATACTGTTGAAGTACGGTACACCTAAAAAATCATCTATGGAAAATGTTTTTGCATGGGAGAATCGTTTAATTGGTCATCTCGAAGCTTGAGATGAATGGACATGAAGCAAAAAAAAAAAAAACATCCAAAGATCAAAGATACTGCATCTTGTAATAAGTATCTAAACAGTCTATTATCAAAATTTCCAAGTGTTTTTTTATATGTTCGAAATTTAAAATTTAAATTTTATAAATGAGGATTAAAACACCGAAAATGGCATCTCTAAGTAAATTTGATAGGTGCTGCTTATTTTTACAGTATAAGGAGGCAACCTTATACAAACCTTAGAGAGAGAGAAACCGTTATGTATACTGAGGGAGGTTAAACTTCTCTAGATAAATTATTTTAACATTTTCATTGTAATAAAATATGTTTAATAATATTCAGTATTCTTGTAAAAAAAAAAAAAAACCTTTTTTAGAGAAAGTGTGAGAGAGAGTAGAGAGAGAATGAGAGATGGGGTTAATTCTGCACTTCTTGAAAGAGAAGAGTGAATGGGGGAGGAGGGCATATTCCTACATTTTGTTCAGGCCAGAGGAAGACCCGCGAGACGATAAAAAACTAAGAAAAGACCATAATAATTTCACAAACGTCAGGATACGTATGACATTACTATTTTTGGTGAGTCGAACAAGGTTCCGTAATTACCAGCTTGGCTCCGAGCCGAGAAGTGGAACCGACGGCCGATAATGACGGCGTTCCGTACGAATAAACTGTGAAGAACCGTCAGATTGCCGTCAATTTGGCAAACATGGGCCCCAATCGACAGAAAGCTTAGAATCCGGTCCCTGACACGCACTCACTCAGTCCTCGCTCGACACGTGTCATGATACCATTAGTCAACTCCTTTTCTCTCAATTCTAGAGAGAGAAAGATAGAGTCCCCTTTTCTCTCATCTTAGGCGGTGGCGTTCTCTCACTACACCAACTTCAATTTTTTCTTCAAATGAGTTTCCTAATCCTATTGAATTTCCCTTGATTAAGGATATAATTTTCTTTCACTTAGTTTAAATTTCAATCAATTAAGGATAGCATTTTCTCTCACTTAGTTTAATTTTCCCTTGATTAAGGATAACATTTTCTGTCACTAAGTTACCTAGAGAGAAGTTCAAGTGAGTATCATTTTCTCTCACTAATTGAGATAAAGCTATCATTTTCTCTCACTAAAAAGATGAAGGTAAGGTACATCACTCCCTCATGTGGATTATAAGATAGGCAGGTCAGATGTGGTGAGATCTTATTGAGAGGAAGATAAAGTAGATCGATCCTAATTGCCGGATCGGAAACCAACGTGGCTGAATTGGTTTCAGGATGGTAGGGTTATTTATCTCAATTTTTTTAAAAAAAAATTAAATATATTTTATGAAAAATGACTTGATAGGGTTACAACCCCATCAAAATAAGCAAATCCTCACCTCATAACATATTGAAAATTGCAATTGAAGCATTAAAAAAACTTTAAATCGACCATCCCGGCTTGAACATTATGGTTGTAAAAAAAATTATGATTTCAAGCTCTGAAAATTGTCTATATTGTAACAAATTATCTAGACCGTCCATTTTACCCTAAAAATAAGTGTTCGCAAATATGCAAGATCTGTATCATTTTTTTAATTTCAAAATTTATTTTTAGTGTTGGAAGTTGATTTTAGGACAGTGTTCGCAAAATCGAATTGGAACGGTTAACTGAACGTGGGCCTGAAAGTGGTTTAATCGGCTTAACCGGTATATCAGTCGATTCAACCGTTCTAACCAGGGCAAGTCCCGCCGGGTAAAAAGAGTGTTGAAAAAACAAAAAAGATACCAAAAAAATCTACTAAAATATGAAAAACATATAAAGAAATTATTAATGAAAAAATAGATTTTAACGAATTGATTTATTAATTAAAATGAGTATTAACGACAAAAACCATTTTTAATCTTTACCATAATGTAAATAATAATAATAAATACATTACAATCCAAATTCCTATTTTTTTAGAATTTATATACATTTTTTTGAAGTTTTTAAAAAATACTGGTCACTCACTAAAACCGCCCAAAATCGGAGATTGCCCGATTTTTCTAATAATGTTTTAGAGCCATCATGGAGAATTTTGCTACGGAAAGTGCTTTCCGAGCGAAGATTTGAGGTGAGGCTTTATTTTGTTTTCATAGAGCCTAGGCCTAACAAAAACTTCATCCAATTTTTATTGACTTCAAACCCGGTTCTCCCTTCTCTATTTATTGGCCGCCAGCCCAGTTCTCCTTTTATATATATATATATATATATATATATATATGAAGTTTATTTAATATAATTTTAGGTCTCATCTAAATCTTACCCAAAGAACCTTTATTTTAATTTTTATTCTATTTTATTTATTATTAATAGATTTTAGATCACTTATTTCGATCAATTCAAATCTTATCCGAATTGCCGACCCCACTGTTTGACTGAATATTTCTCTTACTAATAACACCAAGCATCATAAACTGTTAAATTTTAATTTATGTGAAAAATCAATGACTGTATCGGCTCGGGCTGCGGTTAGCGATTTCAGAAAGTTTGGAATTAGTCAGCTTGGACATGGGTTTTTGGTTTCAGATAGTCTTGAATCAGTAGGTTTGGACCTCGATTATGGGTTTCAAAGATTCTTGAAGCAGGGAGGCATTCAGGTTGTCTAGAATCCGGCAGTTAAACTATGAGGACTCGGGTGATTTTCAAGTCTCAAGTGATCGTTTTTCTTGATTTTTATTGTATTCTTGAAGCCGAATTGCTTGAAATTAGCTGGTTTAGATTAGCTAGTATCCAACCGACTTTAATTAGTTGGAAAAAAGGCTTTGACAATGCTGATAAGATTAGCTAGTGCCCGAATTCACACCTAATTTATGCTTTTTTTAAATAGGATTATGTTTTAAAATCTACATGAAACACACAATCACATTTAACTGTCAAATTTGAAATTCGACAATATACCATAAAGTTCAAGAGGTTTTTTTTAGAATTTTTTGAACAATCCAAACCATGTCATTCTACATCTCAAAAAAGTCATCCTTGTACCCCATTTCTCTTCCAAATCTGTGCAGGTTCAGCTTCGTCTTGAAACCAAATTCGAATTGAGCAGCAAATCAGAAAAGATAGGGACCATAATTCTGCGTACTTATGAATATAACATTCGGTACTCATACCCAACATCCACCATCCAACTTCATATACAGACAGTTGAGATGATTAATTGTTACTACCGAAGACAATGGTAGCATCAAAAAGTGCAAAACAACTCATATCCCCCTTAGTAGATTAGTATGAACATTAGATGTTGGGTTTGAGTAACCAATATTGTAAATACAAAATACATAATATGCTTTGGACCAAATTCGTCATTTTATGCTAATATAATATTTGATCATTTCTTTACCCATTTATCAATCAAATGGTAATTGCCCCACCCAAAAATCTATTATTATAAAAGTAGTCAATAACTCATCATCTACAATCTTTATCACCCACCATCTTAGACATACCAAGAGGGTGGATATTGGGTCGACTTACCATAATGGCCTAATCTATAAGCATATTGGATTTATGGAATATTTTCTCTAATTTTCTGTTCTCGGCCCTTTAATTTGTGGTCTCTTGGATTACCATCTACCATACTACATTGGACCATGGGTGACTTAACTACCATGTAGAATGTGTAAGGGACAATTTGGAAATTTTTATAAATTTGGTCACTTTTAAGAAAAAAATAGGTGACTTAGGGCAAGTAGTAATTTGTTAGAAAGTTACGGATACATAGAGAGAAAAACACCGATGCAAGTTAAGGGTAGCTTGCGAAATAAATATAAAACAGAAGGTTCGTTTCAGATGAGAAAAAAACATCGTGGGCCCAAATCTAAGCCTGGGCGACGTACATCACAAGAGATCGATCTACACGTGCCTTTCATACCCACGTGAATACGCTGAAACCTTATCATTACCTTTAAGGAATATTTGAAGAGACTATTTGCTTTTGGAAATTTGTTTAAAGCATCTATTCTAAAAGATGGGTGCAGTTGGCATACGGATGCACGAGATAATGGTGCACCTTCCAATTTTATCTTGGTATATAATTTTATCTGTGTTTTAAAAATATTTTAAAATTTATTTTTAATTTAATTATAAAATTTTTAAATTTTAAAAATAGTTAAAATCAAGTAGATCTATAAATATATGAAAATCTTAAAAATCGATGCTGTAGATAATATATTGTAAAATGTACTATTTTTTATACTTAAAATCTTTTTATTTTTTATAATCATATATCTCAATATCGAAATGATCAATCAAAGGGTTTTTTAACATTAAAACTACTTTTTCGATGGATTTTCGAGGTGCATCCGTAGCTATAGAGGTAAGGTTGCAACCTTATATAAACTTTTTCCTTTTAAAGATTGATGCAAATATGTGGCTCATTTAAAAATAAATTGAAATTAACGATCCATATGCTTTCTTAATACAATTATTATTTTTAATTTGTAAAATTTATTTATTCATTCATACTCATGATCTTCATATTAGAGATTACATGTCCTTAAAAATTAGGTCAAAAAATCCATGTCAAAAATATATATTTATGAGGTGACTTATTTCTATATGAACTCAGAAAAACTTTATCCTTTGTCTTTTGTATAATAGAATCACTATCACTCTTGCTTCTTGGATTTCAAATTGAGTGGTTGTAAGCAATGTTATCATATTTGTTTCGAAATTTTATTCGGTTTAGTCAGAAAAATGAAGTAATTATGTGTTTCAGTCAATTCGAAATAAGATTTTAGATTTTTTTTAATATCTAATATAAATAAAATATGTATTTACATATAAAAATATATTAAAATAAAAAAATATAAATATAAATATAAAAAAAACCATTCAATTTATTTTATCAGGTGAGGATATAACCGTCCTTTCGCATAATAAAAAGGTGGCTTAGAAATAAATTTATTTTATTTTACTAAAAGTAAACGACAGTATAGATAAGAAAGAGAGGGGCAAGTTGGTACTTGCTGAGCAGGTGACGGTGGATGGGCGGTGAAATCTTGCCGTAACCACTTTGTAGTTTTGGGGATCCGCGCTCCTCATTTATGCTCCAAGAAATAGTTTTGGATGACAAAACTATCGCACCGAAACGTCTTTGATATGTGCTCCGCTTTAGTGATCAGGGAAAATTCGCTTCGCCTTAAAGCCAAGCGAATTTAACAACACCGGCAGCGGTAAGTGTCATTTAAAAGATTTTAAATTTTAAAAAATAATACTTATAAACTCGTTGACTAATCCAAACATCTAATTTAACATTTAATGAGTATGGGTGATTGTGACATCTTTGTAATAAAGATAAATGATCTTATTATATACAATCTCATATCAAAGTTTGCTTTACTTATTGTATTTATTTTCAAAATGAATTCTACTTGAAAAATATACAATGATGTCGCAAAAGGATATTAGAATCAAATTTGACCATTGGATTCAAAATGAGTTCTCCCACTAAAACATACAACTAAAACCTAAGAAGGAGGTTATGATCAATTTTGGCCATTGGATGTGAATCTATAAGAAAGATTATCCCATTGGCCTAGCTCAAAGTCCGAAATAAATTTTTTTTAAACTTTATATTAAATAAATAGTCAAATTTTACACCTGAAGAGTAATGGTGATTGTGTCACCTTAATACTAAATGTAAATGGAAATTTTTCATAAAAATTCATATAAGGTGTCCACCTTATGCTAAGTACGGTGCACCACAAAAATCCATGATAGAAAAATCAATGATTGTATCGGTTCGGATCCGAGTTAGCAATTTCAGATAGTCGGGAATCAATCAACTTGGACATGGGTCCTTTGTTTCAGATAGTCTTGAATCAGTAGGTTTGGATCTCAGTTTTGTATTTCAAAGAGTCTTGAACCAAAGAGATATTCAGGTTATCTTAAAATAATCGCCCAATTCTAGACAACCTGAAGACTTCCCTGGTTCAAGACTCCTTGAAACACATAACCGAGGTCCAAACCTACTCATTCAAGACAATCTGAAACAAAAAACCCATGTCCAAACAAAGGGCTCGAGTGATTTGCAAGTCTCAAGTTATTTTTTCCATGATTTTTTATAGTATTTGTTTAAGCCACCTTGCTTGGAATTAGCTAGCTAGTGCCCAAGTTCAAACCAATTCATGTTTTTTAAATAGCATTATGTATTGAAAAGTACAAAAAACGTCACAATTCACCTTTAGTTGTCAGATTTGAAATCCGACAACATATCACGACATTCAAAAGATTTTATTTTTTTTATTTTAAAATTACAATCCAAACCATGCCATTCTACATCTCCACGTACCCCATTTATCTTTCAAATTCGTGTAGGTTCATGCCATCTTGTGCTTCGTTTTGAAAGCAAATTCTAATTGAGCAGCAAATTAGATGGGATAGGGACCAAAATATTACCTATTTATGAATATAACGTTTGGTACTCATACCTAACATCCATCATCCATTTTATATGTATAAGGTTGAGATGGTTAATTGTTATTATTGAAGACAATGGTATTAAAAAGTGGAAAACAACTCATATCCCACCCTTAGTGGTTTAGTATGAGCAGTAGATGTTGGGTTTTACCCAATATTGTAGACACAAAATACATAATATGTTTTGGACAAAAATTTTTATTTTATGTTCATATAATATTTGAGTATTTTTTATCTATTTGTAATTACCCAAATAAAAAAACTGCAATTAAAAAGTAGCCAACAACTCATTATGTACCATCCTTATCACCCACCATTTTAGATAGATAAGGAGGGTTGATGTTGGGTCGAATTACCATAATGGCCTAATTTATACGCATACTAGATTTATGGGATTTTTTGTTTGTTTTTTTTGAGGAAACGCGAGCTTCATTGTATGTTTAAATATTCTATTAAATATATATAATTAAAATATATAATTATATTTATTTAAATATTATTTAAATATTATATATTAAATATTATTTAAATTTACCACTATTTGAGTCAAGACTGGGTCGGGTCTACATGGACCCAAACTCGACCCGCGATCTCGACCCTGGTCGAGTCCGGATCCATCGCCACCTCGCCAGTGGACCATGGGAGACTTTACTAACATGTGGAATGTATACTTGGCCATTTGATAAATTTGGTGCACTTCTAAGGAAAAAAAAGAGTGATTAAGGGCAAATAATAATTTGCTAAAAAGTTAGTGATACATAGAGAGAAAAACCCCCATGCAAGTTAAGGGTAGCCTGCGATATAAATATAAAAAGAAAGGTTTGTTTAAGATGAGAAAAAGAAATGATGGACCCAAATCGAACCCTTGGTGACCTACATCACAAGAAATCTATCTACACCTTCCTTATCGTTACGTTGTTAGGAAAAGAATATTGAAAAAGTAAATAAAGTGACCATTTACGTTTGGGTGTGATTTCAAGGTTGCAATTTTAAACAATCCAATTATGGCGCTCCTCCTAATTTTTTCATTAACATGTAATTTTGGTAAAAAAAGATTTTAAAAATTATATCAAAATCTATTTTCATATCTAATTATAAAATTTTAAATTTTAAAAATGTTTAAAATCAAGTAGATCTATAAACATATGAAAATCTTCAAAATAGGCGGTCAATGCATTGCAAGATGCACTATTTTTGGGATTCGAAATCTTTTTTTTTTTTCTTCATATTCATACATCTCGATGTCGAGATGATCAATTAGAGGTTTTTTTGACATTAAAATAACATTTTCTGATGGATTTTTGAGGTACATCTTTAATTCTATATTTTAAGTTGTAACGCTATATAAACTTTCTTTTTTTTTTACTTTTTGTACGAGGAAGTTATAATCATTATTGTCCTTGGATTTCAAATTGGGTGTTTGTAAGTAATATTATCATATTCACTTTAGAACTTTCTTAAGATTGGTGAGAAAAGTGAAGCAATTCGATGCTTCGGCCAATTCGAAAGAAGATGTAAGAATTCTTTTTTTTAAAATTAATATAAATAATATATATATATATATATATATAATAAAAAATCAAAAAATAAAATAAAAAATCCATTCAATTTATTTTATAGTGAGGATATTCCCTTCATTTCACATTAAGAAGGGGTGGCTTGGAAATCAATTTATTTTATTTTAATAAAAGTAAAGGACACTAATAAAAAAAAGATGGGGGGCAAGTTGGTACTTGTTGAACAGGATGATGAGGGAAGCCACGAGGGGAGTGAAGTCTTGTGTAACACCATTTGGATTTGAGGCTCCGCACTCGCACTCCATGCTCGAAGAGTTAGTTTTCGATGATGAAAATATCGTGCCAAAACGCCTTTGATATTTGCTTCGCTTCGGTGGTTAGGGACAATTCGAAGGCTTCGGGTGCTTCACCCAAAGCACCCAAAGCGAAGCGAATTTAACAACAATGGTCGTAAGAGTGCTATTGTAAAGATTTAATGTTAAAAAAAAAATTTAAAAAACAAAATTCGGACTTCATAATTAATCCAAACCATCCAATTTGATATCTAATGAGTAAAAGTGAGTATGACCTCTCTGTAATAAAGATAAATCGTCTCATTATATACAATCCTATATCAAAATTCGATTTACTTATTGTATTTATTTTCAACATGATTTCTCCTTGTAAACTATACAATGATATCTCACGGTGCGATGAAACTCAAGTTTGGCCACTGGATTCAAAATGAGTTCTCCCAATACAGTATACAAGTAAGACCACATGATGAGGTCACGATCAATTTTGGCCATTGGGTGTAAATCAATAGTCAGGATCGTCTCGTAAATCTAGCTCAAAATTTGAAAGAAAATTGTTTAAACCTTATGATGTATAATAATAAGCAGTCAAATTTCATATCTGAAAAACATGGGTGATTGTGTCACCGTTGTACCAAATACAAATGGAAATTTTTCATAAAATTTCATATAAGGTGTCGACCATGAACTAAATAAGGTGCACCACAAAAATTCTCTCAAAGAGAGTACTAAATCGTTAGAACCCTCCAATTGATCATTTGGATCATGAGATGTACAGATATGAAGAAAAAGACAATTTTGAGTCTTAAAATAATGCATTTTGTAACAAGTTATATGTATTGTCTACTTTCAAAGTTTTGAAGTATTTTTAGATATCTATATTATTTATAAAATTTTAAATTTTATAACTAGGGATGAAAATAAATTTCAGGCCATTATAAGGTTTTCAATACCAAAATTATATATCTATGCAAAATTTAGAGGTACCCCTTACTTGTATAATACAAGGGGAGCACCTTATACAAACTTTATCCATTCCTTTATCCTCATATTTTATAGATTTGGCCAAATTTATTGCAAGAAGTTCCAATCCAAATTCATCTTTGACAAATCAGAGCTTAACTGGAATGATCGTATTTTGCTCTATGTAAGAGGATATCCATGTTTTCAATATGTCAACATGAGGACACGAATCTAATTTTAGAAAACTAGAAGTCCTCATTATCACTATAAAATTACTTAATGTCAACTAAAATTTTATCGTCATCCCCTCCTATCCCTTTCTAAATAATGTACAAATATATCATGTTGAAATGTTAATTTTAATATAATCGTTTGTGGGACTCATTTTGTGTCAAATACTGACGTGATCTGTGTTAACATAACATGCACATGCCAATAAACGCTTTATGTGTTCCTTAGTTTCATAGCACAAGATTCAACAACATAAAACTATATTATTGCCTTATTGGTGATTGAGATACAGCCAATATTTTTGCATTGTTGTAAATAACTACTTTTTGAAATTACTGCAAGATTGAGAAGTGAAAAGGAGTGGAGGTGATGAGGTGGTGGTAGAGTGATGGCATGGTGATGGTGGTGGAGGATTAGACGTCAGACTTGGCCGTTTCTTTTCATGTCTAGATCAGTCCCATCGTTTTCAACACTTCTCAAATGGTTAAACAATGTTTCAAACCTCGGTGATTTCTGATCCAGATTGTCGATTTGAATAAGAATTGGTACGGAACGAACTGATTTCAGGATGGTATGGGTCCTGACTTAGTTCTCCCTCTTAAAAAGTCCATTTTTATATTTTTTTTTCTTTTTAAACCTTAGCTAATATTTTCTTAGGTCACCCTTAAATCCCCACCCCAAAAATTTCTATTTTTATTTTATTTCTTTTTAATGTTTTCTGGATTACCGACTCCGACCGATTCAAATCCAATCTAGATCACCGATCCAATAATCCGACAAGGATCTACATGTGAATAGTTTGTCCCACCGATCAAGGTTCTGAAAATGGGTTTAAGTCTCAATCTTTGTAAGTAATTAGTGATGGAAATATATTTTAAGGCTATCACAAAGATTTTCAATATTAAAACCACATTTCTTGACACTAATTGAAGGTGCGCTTTACTTTAATTATTTAGAGCCTCAACTCTATACAAACGACACCCTATTAGGAAAAAGTTTATATAAGTGCGAGACTCTTAATAATCAAATTAGGACGCACCACAAAATTTTCACTAGAAGAGGTTGCTTTGATCCCTAGATATCCTCAAATTGATCATCTAGGCCTCAAGATGCATGGACATAAAGAAAAAATGGATTTCAAGTTTTAAAAATGCTGCATCTTGTAATGTATTTTTGGACCGTCAATTTTCAAGATTCAATAGATCTGCTCGATTTATACTATTTTTTAAGCTTTAAAATTGACAATTAGTGATGAAAATATATTTTAAGGCTATCACATAGATTTCCAGTATTGAAACCACATTTCTCTACACTATTTGAAGGTGCGCTTTAGTTTGATTGTTTAGAGCCTCGACTCTATACAAATCGCACCCTTTATATTATGGTTGAGAATATTCATATTCGTAAATTCAAATTTAAGACTCTAGGACGTGTTTACCAAATTTAAGATATAGGACGTGTTTACCTTGAACCCCAAAAGTATGAGGCCACACATTAAAATGAAAATTTTGTTCTCATTTGTTTTTGGGATTGCATAATAAGACTATTAAAAGGCCACAATTACCCATAACTATCCCATTTGTTTCTGGGATTGCATAATAAGACTATTAAAAGGCCACAATTACCCATAACTATCCACAAATCTGATAGCTGGAGATGTGTTACAAAATTCAATTTTTTTTTTTTTTTTTGAACTAGTCAATGAGACATTCCCAATAACCGATTCAACAATCAAGAATGAGTTTAACGTCCATGTACCAAAGATACATAGTCTTATTATATATATGTTTTGTTTTTAAACACTTGTGACATAATAAATAAAACAATATTGGCAAAAGGTTATTTGTCAGGCAAGGCAAAAGTTTCATTTTGCTCGTAGGATTTTACACGTGTAGCATGTGGATCACAACTAGACGAGCTCGTAGACTATGATTAGGAACATTTATCAGAATACCTATAAAAGATGAACTACTTATCATTTTACCTACCCCTTTTGATTTAATTTCAAAATTCCAACAAAAAAATATATAATCATGCAATGGAATAGTTGCAAATGAGTAAAATTTTGAATAATTTATCTATTTTGATAAATTCCCCTTTATATAATCCAAATATATGATCATGATGTTAGTCTTGTCCCATCAATGAGGGGATGGTGATGGAGGATAATAGGTTTCATAAAAAAGTGTTTATAACGGAATTTATTAAAATGCATTTAAGAGATAAACTATTTAACATTGTACTTTAATTCCAAAATACACATGATCATGAGTTGGAATAGTTGAAAATGTGTATAATATTAAATACTTAATAAATAAAATATATTTTGATAATTTCCACGTTACTTGCCCACTTTCTTTCAGGCAAAGTCCAACCCATTTATTTTGATACTGAAAAAAATCAAATGGCTATTTTGTCATGACCATATGGATCATATCCCAATCGATTCCAATTAATTGGCAAAAAGGCTCTAATAATGATGATGATGAGTGTTTTTTCATTTGTTTATAGTGTGAGAGAATTTATTCACTGTGAGTCTACTAGAAGTATTTGGGAATAGGACATGAAGACGCAAGAAATCAATGTCCCTTTTCCAAATCATGCCCACAAAATTCTTGATTCACTACAACTGCATTTGTTGCCAAAGGTTGAGAAAGCTATGTGACATGGAAGTTTAGAGAAGTTTAGAAGGAGAGAAACAAAAGGTCCTTTGAAGGACGTGGTCTACAGGTGAGGGCTTCCATTATGAAGAATGTGGAGCTCAGAGGTAGATACCGCTATTAAAATTATTTTGATTTGAATTTTGATGGTAGTTCACTAAACAACCCAGGGCCTCGCAGGCATTAGGGCATTAATTAGAGACT
>NW_006500355.1:3831443-3853433 GCF_000471905.2 Amborella trichopoda | reverse complement strand
GTAGTAGTAGTAGTAGTAGAGAGAGAGAGAGAGAGAGAAGGGGGGGGGGGGAACTAAGATCAGTGCAGATGGTCAATTAAAGCCCAAATGATTGAAATACATCCGCAACACCCCACCCAAAAAACGTAGATTAAGATCAGTGATGAGGATTAATCAAAGCCCAAATGATTGAAACAAATCCTCGACACCCTACCCAAAAAAGCAGAACATTGTAATCTCCCTCTCTCTCTCACTGAACAGTGAAGAATCTCTCTCCCTTAGAATAATGTATAATAGAACACTACATAATCTCTCTCATAGAACAATCTCTCTCTCTCTCTCTCTCTCTCTCTCTCTCTCTTGTAGAACATTATACAAGCTTTCTCATTTTGGTGGCATAGCAAGACTCAGATTGAGATTATACACACACACACACACACATGCTCTTTGAAAACAAAAAGGTCCAAGAATGGAACCTCAATCAAGAAAAGACTGCTAAAACCCACCTCATTAGTTCCTCCTCCTGCGAATTTTCTCTTGCAGATGCCCCTTTCCTAGTTTTTAAAGAAAATCATGGTTTAAGTGAAAGCACTAATGCTACAAAGCCAGAGTTAATCCATAAAAGAAGAGACAGCACCAGACCTGCAAACTAGAATCTTGAAAATATGAAGAGGCCTAGTTGATAGATTGCAAACAGCATGAGATGTATGCTCTTTGCTAAACAAGTATACGACTGGATAGCCTAAAAGCCATCTGCACCAAATGATAAACACATTAATTTAAGGGAGTCAGGATCATGACATCAGAAACAGTTGATTCAAATGTCTATTAAGCACCATATTGGGAAGGATCATGTCATGCAATGGCCTTGGTTTAGAATGGAACCGCTGTTAAGATATATTATATGCAAAGCACAATATTTCTGTTTCTGGTCTGTTAGTGGTGGAACATCTTCCTCTTATATCACAACATGGTTGACTAGAAGAGATTGATGAGCTTAGGCACCTTTTGAGTAGCTCAGACACCATATGTATCCTGCCATCTAGGACCTACCGGAACAAAAACAGATGGGACACAGCATGGGTTTCTTATCAGAGCAAGTCACAGTCTCTCTACAGAACAGGTAAAACTTGAAGACAAGTGCCTAGTCCTTTTGGAAGATTTGTCGTTGCCATTATTTGGGGTGTCAAGAAAGTAATAAACAGCAGGCTCATAAAGGTTCTTTTAGAGGGGCCTTTGCAATAGCAGGTTGGTTAGAGTGAATATTTGAAATAAAGTGATTTTTTCAGGTTGTAATTCTTCAGGTCAACTTGCACATATATACTTCATGCACTTGTACCCATCATAAATTATTACTAGCTGTTAAAAGATAGGAAACGCTAAGAACAGAAAAGGTATGAATTGCCTTCATTGAAATATTACCCATTTAGGGTTGGAATCACAACTTTTGAGTTTTCCAGACAACTGCTGAGGTCAATACATTGAGAAGGCTGAGACGGAACTAGTACATCCCTGGAAGGCGTTGCGCCCATAAAAAGGTTGTTTGTTCCTTCAGATGAAAACGCCACTGAGAATAAATTTTGAACTGCTATAAGCTGAGATGCAACGGAGTTCTGGCCTTGATATGAAATGATCTGCTTCAAATTAGCAAATTACAGATATAGTCACATCATGTAATGGACTTTTCATTTACAAATACCTTTGTTTTTTGGGATAAGTTGCATTTCATGCACAAATACACACACATGGTCTTCTTTCTGTCAACCACCAAATTGTAGATATCCAAGTGATAAAAGTATTGCAAGGCACAAATGTTAAACCTGAGTTAGGAAGTTGGGAAAAAATAGAAGTCTATAGTGTAAAAATGGTACCAACCTTTGGAGGATCTTGATCAAGGTCCACGAATTGCAGCTGCCATTGCAGGCTTAGGCTTGAAAGAACATGCTGAGAAAATCCTTCAATATGTACAAGATAAACCATCTCTTCTATGATCATTACTCTCAAGGGCAGGAAAAAGGATGACTCCTGTAAAGAGAAGAGAGCTAGTTTCAAATTCTTTTTATTTGTTATAGTAAGGAACCGGTTTCATTTTATATACTTAATTGAATAAATTGAAGAACTAAACACTTGGCAAAATTTGTCAAGAATTAATTAATCATGTGTAATAGAAAATATTCTTCACGACAGATTCAAAAAGATTAGATCAGATTAAAGAATGACAAGCCACAATGATGAGCAGCAAGTGTATAGGTATAACAGAATCTTAGCCCCGAAGCTATGGATTCCTTCTCTTCACAGTTATCTACTTAAATCTCAATCAGTCAACTAGAAAGGAAACCCAAGGCTGCAACACGACTCATATTGTGAGGGATTTGTAGTGATGGTATTGACGATCAACATTTCTTCACCGTTATCTAGTTAGCCTTCAGTGTGCCAGAATTGTGAGTCAATAAACACAACCTGATTGGGCCTGAAGAAACTACATATGGCTTTAATCTCCAGAGGAAGTTACTTTGTATATGTTCCAGTATGTCCAATCAAACCCGGGTTCTCATTTTCTGCTTTGAGAAGAATCCAATTATTATGTTTTTGAGAAAGTTTACTGTTGTTTTGAGGAAGAGATGTGTACAAAGGTCGGCCACTCACAAGTAGGGTGAGCGCGAGAAGAATCCACTTATTTTTTCATAATATTTTCCATTTCTTAACAAAAAGAGTCAATTGGAAGAACAAAATAAAGCCATAAATAACAACTCTTAACACAATTATTTGTTACTAGTCACAATGATTGTTCCAAGTCAAAGTCAGACCTTGTGGACCAGGTTTAAAACTGAGCATAGTCTTTCTTGCAATTCAGGAACCTTGCCACCATAGTCCACCATTACTACTGGCCTTAGTCCCGTACAAAGTGCCAATACATCTGTCAAATAGCACACCAAGTTGGCCTTCAGAACAACAAAACTATATGTGATATGTGCAAGTACATGTATACATATGTATGAAAATTTATTCTGTAACAAATAACAAAGAAGGTCTGTTAGTCTGCTAGAAAGGCCAGATAAGAACTTCACCTAATAGACAGCCTTCTGGCCATCATCCATTCTAGGAAAAGGTATTTGTAGCAATTATAATGGGTCAAGGAAGAAATAAATAGAGATACGAGTGCTCTTTGTGTCTGCGCTCGAGATCCTCCATGGGCCCATACAAATGAATCATGATAGTTGCCAGTAGGCTCTTGACAAGTTTAGGGATCTTCCGCTCGAAAGAATCCAGCTCTGCATATCCATCCTCTCGAACTTGAACTGAGTTCCATAAATCTTCTTTGCCTCTTTAATCAAACTGATCCCACCAGCATTTGATGGTGCCAATGAGACCCTGGGTGAGGAAGGTTGAGAGATTCCACCTGAGACTCATTAGACGCCGGAGGTGCATTGGCTGCAGCGACCATCAGACTGATATGATTTTCTCAGAATTTTGGCCATCTACAGTCCACAGGTAGATTGACCGATCATTCAATCCTCATTGAAAGAGGACCGGTCTTCATAAGTCAGATCTAAGGGAATGCCCAGACTTTCATTGGTTTTCTCTGGAAGACTTGGATAAGCCAGTAAAGCCTTAGATGAAACAAGTGTCAGATAGGAGCCTAAGAGTCTTTCCTGCACATTCCTCCTCATGCATTGCGCTGACCGGCCCTGATGTGAAAAATGGTGGCCCCGCAAATACCTCACTCTGCATTGAGGTGCTGTGCTCGGATGCTTCATTTGGGCCCAGGTATGAATCTGCATATGTATCTATATCCGCATAATTGACTGCTTCAACCACTCGATCAACTGGGTCTGCTACTTGCTCAGATGTTGCTTTGAGGGGAATAAGGCAGAGACAGAAAAGCCCAGTGCGAAGAATGCATCATAACATTAACATACATGCATATTTGCCTCCAGGGGATGAATCTTAGTGATCCAACAATTGAGCCCGCCAAGTGCTACGAGTGCTTTGTACTATAGAAAAAGATGCGCATTTCTCCTTCCCTTAACGAAAGAGAGATCGATTCCTTTCTCAACCCGAAGGAACCTTACCTCTTTGTTTAGGCGTGTCTCTTTCATATTAGGCGTGGACCTTTGCTATCAATAACAGAGATATCAACCAACCTATTAACGAAACTAGACCGTTTGACGGAAGATTCCTGGACTGGACTGACTTACCTAAAGCAAGGAAGGCAAGACGGACAAGGCAAGGCAAGGACGGACAGGAACAAGCATATCTATTTCTTACTCAAGCAAGGCCAGGAACAGGCGTATCTATTTCTTACTCAAGCAAGGCCCGGTACAGAGAGGAACAAGAATAGGTTTGATTAAAGCAAGGACAGACAAGGCAAGACGCACGCACAAGACGGTTGTTAAGAACTCGGGACTTTTTTGTGCACCACATGTAACATGCTATCGGTAGTGAAACACGAGCTTGAAGAGACCATAAGAGATCTTCCTGCTCGGGTGAGGGAGCGGTCTTTTAGGTTTGACTACCTAACCTCCCTCTATGGTTGTCAAAGGTAGGAGCTGTTCATATTCGAAATAGGTCTATCTTTTATCTTTCTATCATTTTTAGCTGCTCCCGAAGCTTACCCTTTCTTACTTTTTTATATAAAGCAGCAACTTCGTACATCTACTGGTATTTCAGACTTTATCTCCCCTGAATTAGCTGCACGAGGCCTCCCTGGCCTCTTCCTCGCAACTTCAGCTGTCAAGCGACCACCTTCGCCTGTAGAAAGACAGGAGTTTGTGGTGGCTAATTCCTTTCACATACAGATTGTGGGTCTGTCTGTACCGTGGTGTAGGTTCCTCATATTTTCTCTACCAAGTGAACAAGCTTCTCTACTCGCTCTCCTTGGTCGTAGCCTATCTTATGGTTCATAGCATGCAGGGCAGTATTAGTCCAGTTAAGTCGCCAATATAGGAGGTCTTGGCCAGAATTTCCTTTCAGAGATGAAGATTTGTGCAAATGGATTCTTCTAACTCTGTTGAGTCTAAGGGGTTCAAACGGATGGAAGTTAGAAACGTAGAGAGTTTCCCAATTGGCTGACACCTAGTTGAAACTCCCTGCTACTGCAATTCAACCACCATAGACATAACCCAGGTGTCAACCATCTCCTGCTCTTCAAACCACTTGCTCCTAATCTGAATTCTTCAATCTCAGCCAGCCAGAATTTCCACCATAGGTCCAGTGGATACTCCTCATGAAGGACTGGCATCTCGTTTGAGGGTGTCTTTGCGTTGGCTGAGGTGGAGCAAGGGAAATCCCACTGAATAGCCCCAGATCATCTATTTGGGAAGTATGGTTCTACTGAGGACAAATTGCTTTCACCATAGTCAATAGCGATTTGGCCTGTAGCGACCGAGCCAGCTCTCCAGCAAGGGAGCTCAAGAGCTTTTGCTAACCAATGCTCCAGAACCATACCTCAAGGATGCGAACCTTTATTGAGGTATGATGCTTTGTGGCACCATCACCTTCCTTGAAATGTCTTCTTCTAAATAACCTGGTAAGTGATTTTCCATGTGATGGGTGAGTGCTTTTCCCTTGACCAATTCTTGAGCCTATTAGAGCCCTGGTCTTGGTATGTAACCTCAGAACCTGATCTAAGTGCTGGTCGATGAGAAGGAGGGCGAAGTTAGGAGACATGAAGAACCTTATACATTCACGAGCTAGGGAAGCCTCGGTGGCCCCGATGAGGATCGCAACAAAGTTGGTGCAGTCGTTCTCAAGTACATAGACAAGTATGGAAGTGTTGAAGTTCTCTCTGGTTAGTGGTGACCACCACTTCTAGCTTCTGAGGAGGTGCATCCCTTTATCCATGAATTGTCTCAGCTTCCATGGTTTTAGAAGCGAGATGAAGAAGATTCTTCCAAATTGTGGGATACTTCTGAAAATCCTCCCTCAACAATGTAGATGTGAGACCAAAAGCCTGTAGTGGGCCTCTGGCTTATAGATGTTTGTCACCTTCGGCTTACCAGTGCAATTCTCATGCTAGCCTCCGTATGGCAATCTCCTAGTCCTAGATGGGCTTCTTTCTAGAGGACTGTGCCAGAAAGTGCTCAGATCACCTATCTCAGCTTGTTTCCAGTTACAGTTTTTGTTAGCAGAGAAAAAGGAGATGAGGACAAAGTCTTGCTACTCATTGCCCATAACTGATTAAAAAAAATGAAATCCAATACACCCTCCCTCCCCCCTCTCTTCTTTCTTTCCCAACATTTTTAAAATGGAAGATACACCATCAGGAGATAGCCAAACCACTGGCTCTAATACCAGGATGCTCCTAACAAAAGGGAAATTACAAAATGGAAGAACCTTAACACAAGACCCTAAACTCTAACACAAACACACACACACACACATCCCCCTACACACAAACACAAAGACCTACACAGAAGAAAATACTTTCATTAGCCCAACCGTTAATGTAATGAAACAGTATTAGCGCAGCCCAGATTCAATCATGATCGATCCGATGACCAGATTGTATGGACACTATGTGATTTTTATTTTTATTTTTATTTTTCTACAATGACCTGAAATTTGGGGGTATGTGGGCCTCACCAAAGTGATATAAAAAATTCCCAAAACATAATAATAAAAATTAATGTGACCAAAATACCCTGACTCTCATTGGTGATCAGGGTGGGGGTATTTTTTAAATTTTCATATTGCTTTTTTGATATTTTCTTTGGTTCTCCTCGGTGTGGCATACATACCCTCAAATAATTTTCAGGCCAAACAAATTTGTAGAAGAAATATTAGAACTTAAAAACAAATACTGTATTGGTCGTCACATCGGCCCAGATTCAATATGGGCCATTGTGCTAATAGTGTTATGTTAGCCCTTTCACCATCAAAAGTTACTCCCTTGTGTGTGTGTTGGTGGTAATGTGGATTCTCACTTGCACCAGAAATCCAAAGTAAAATTACCAAGAAAGCAACTTTGATAGCATTCAAAGATGCATTAAACACTGCACAGAAGCACCCATGTCCCTTTTGTCAATCCAGAAGTGAAGAATCATCTTTAGTTTCTAGTTGGATGGAATGTGCAAGTTAAAAAGAAAAAATACATGTTACATATATGCCATTCAACAAACCCACTGTTTCATGAACTATACCTAATATGTACTATATGGAAAGGTATGTTGGTCTTCTAATAAGACTGGCCTTGTAACGGGAATAAGGGGAACAAACTTCCATTGAGCGCACGTGGGCATGGAGGATTCGTCCAGCGAGCTCCAAGCCATGCAGTCAACCTTTCGAAAAGCGGACATGTTGAAAAAGATACAACTAAAACTTGAACGAAGGCTCAGAACCAAAATCTAATAAACTATTGAGACAGAGGATTTTTATTTAGAAGAACTTTGAAAGGTTATCAAACTTTATCTTGAAGAATTGATGTGGAGAAAAAGTTTATACACCTATGAATCCTTCCCTTGAAATAGAGAAAAGTATTATTGTTATGAATTTTTCATCTAAAATTTCATTTTTCCTTTCATTGACAAAATCCATTTTGACTCTCACAAGAAATCATTTATAAAACTGAAAAAATAACCATTCTCAGAGTTATGTGACCATGGAAATAATCTTGCAGAGTCATGAATCTAACACTGTTGCATACGCAAGCTGCATGCCCAGTTTTCATAAGACTAGATTTTGATATTACAGATTGAACCTTCAAATGAGTGACAAATAATGATTTGCATGATACCTGCCCAGTATTCATCTTAAGACAATTCAAAATTGAAACAAATGGTACCTTCAAAGGTGTGACAAAACTATAGATGCGAATTTGGGAGCAGATTCTCTTGCCAGAGGAGTTTAGAGAGAAGATGTATTTATTACACAAACTGCCCATAAAAAAGTCCAAGAGGTTCTAATTCCTCGTAGCTAGTGAAATACAATTCTTTAATTACTCTAACTTAACTTATCAAACTAGGAAGCACATGCAGAGATTAAAACAAATAAAAATAGTAACTCCTTAAGAAAAAGGCGTGACAAACATAAAAAATCCAAGTTCCATTGGATCATGGAAGGTCCAAGATTTTTTTTTATACCCAACACCATGGAATTGAGAATTCAAAACATATTCTTTCATTTGTTTCATCCTTAATCCCATATACATCAGCTTAATTATTTCCTGATTTGTATAGCTACTTGTTTAATTCTCCAATTTATCCAGAATGTTTTTCATCTCCAAGCAAGTAGGACACTGAAACCAAAATTCAACAATTCAAACATTTTTCCCAATTTTAAATGGTGAAGGGATGTTCAAAAAAGCTATGGCATCACATAATCATCTTCCAACAATCTCTTCTCATATTCTAATTGTTTGTTTGAGTGTGTTTGCCCATTTAGCAGTGAATCAAAGCAAATTAATTGTCGAATCTATTTATTATCAGAAGACCATACCACTTCCAACCAGTGGTATAAAACAAGGACTCGGACTGCAACTCTCTATGGTCCCAAGCCTGCCTCAGGTCTTACCAACTCGGCTGAGTCCATCAGATAGGTCAAGTCCTATAATACTGGGAACATACCAGACACGATCAATACCCATGGAATGGTTCTGGACTCCCAGTAACTTGGGCAAGTCCGAGTCAAGACTTGCCGAGATTAGATTCACTGCTTGATACACATGTAAAACCATCTTCCTCACTGCTCATGCCATTCATGTATTCTAAATCTCCTCTTCTTCACACAATGCGCCTAATAGGTGTCGTACCCAAGCTGCATTTCTCTTAAGAGGTTTCCTACTTTTCATCAATTTCAATTTTGCCATAGCACTACCATTAGCAAACCACATTTTCTAGGCAATGCTAACTCGATGAATAATCAAACCACAATACATACATACAAGCTATGAGTATAACAGTAATTCAGAAAATTTCATAGAAAACATATTGATAAAAAAAGTGAAATCACACCAAATGGAAAAAAAAATAGGCATAATACATCTTTCATTTTCCTCTTTTACTTTTTAATCTAAGGATTTAAGAAAATCCTATAATAGAATTGTAGAAGACCGATAAGCATTAAAAGAAAAAAACCAATTTCAACAACACACATCCTCACAAATTAAGCAACCAGAAATTTTAATAAAATTGACATAATTGATCAAATGCAGCTAAAAGAGAGCAATATAGTAATAATAATAATAATAAAGTGAATAAACAATGAAGAGATTCACACCCAAAATCAGGCGTCTTTTTGAAGCAGCTCTGAGCCTCCATTGAACACGAAAAATGGAGTTTTCGAAAGCTTGCAGCGCCAGCTCCACTTGATCATTATCCATTGACCAATCCAATAAATAAACAAAATACTAAGTGGTTTTTAAGTGTATCACTGAAAAACACTGATAACTCCCGATTTTTTCCCTTTAAGAATCGTTATTACAATGGAACCAGGAGGTGAAGGAAAAGGCCTGGAGCCTGCCTTCTTATACTGTGACAGAGAAACTGAAGTAAAGCCTTTTCTGATGCTACAAACCTGCCGTCCATTACTGAAATCTGACTGCTATGGTTATGCTAAATTACTGTACAAAGCTTTAGTACAATCCCATATTGTCTGAACATTTCCCACGCTTTATTGAGGATGCATTTCCATCCATATGATTTCAAATCTAATGATCGAGATAATTGGATCCAATGATCAATATAATTGGGGCCTTCATAAACCAAAAAAGAATAACCATATTGTATACCATTTTATATTTTTAAAAAAAGTTTATATAAGATGTCATCCTTATATTATACAAGTAAGGTCCACATAGAAAAACCCATTAGAGAATATTATTCGTATGTTGGAAAACCTTCAAATCGGTCATCTCGACCTCAAGATCCATAGATCTTAAAAAAAGAGGCATTTTTAGTCTTAAAAATAGTTCGTCTGGACTGTATACTTTCAAGATTTTCAAGTGTTTATAGATCTGCTTGATCGTCACTATTTCTATAACTTTAAATTTCATAATTAGGGGAAACAATAGATTTTTATATCATCGGAAGGCTTTGAGGCACCGAAATTACATTTTCAGTATGGTTTTGAATGGAACCTTACTTCAATAGTATAAGGTTGACACCTTATACAAACCTCACCCATATTTTAAAGGGGCGATTATGCATAAGCCCGCATTCATGCTGCCAAGCCCACATACCTAGAAATGCAGGCCTATTAATAAATTTATTTTTTAGATGGACTTTTGGACTTACTTTTTAAGGATATATAATATCTAACATGAAGATCATGAATATGAAAAAATAAATAAATTTTAAAAACTATAAATAATAATTTTAGTAAGAAAATATTTAGACAGTTAGTTTCTATTGTTTTTAAATGGAACACCTACTTGCATCCATCTTTAAGTTTGATGCATTACACTTTTTGGACTGCATATGTAGTAATCCTGTCCGGCAAGTATGAAACAATTTTCCTTATGCATATCCCTTTCACCAAAGTTTCAATACTCAATGCTTTATGAGAAATTACACTCAATATCCTTCTACGATTGTTTTTGCATCAACTCCATAGGTAAATTTTCATGGTATTTTAGATGACGATGTATTTGGTCTAAAACGAGTAAGCACCTTAAACTTTCTTTTAACTTGTTCCAAGCCCGGGTAATGGAGGTTGGTTGTGTGTAGATAGTGGAATGTAAAATTTTATCAAAACTTTTCATGAATCATAAATCTACATTATCTGCTTACACTAGGGCATAGTGTATGGCCCTTGATAGAATAGAATGAGGGACTATGATTCATCTAGTCGACTACAAATAGTTACAAAAAGGATCTGATGATGTCTCTCATAGGCAAACACATAACATTTAGATTCAAATTTTTTTTTTCTTTTTTTTTCTATTCTCTCTTTCCAAAAATCAATTCAACCGTTTATAAAACATAAAACTAAAAGAAAGCCTTAATTTAATTTTCACATATTTGAGTATGAGAAATATTTTCATCCAAAATCACCCCAAAAATTCATGAAGAAGTCCCTACAGAGAAAAACAATACTAAGGTATTTGAAATGATAACAAAATTAGTAATAAGTCCTAGAATCATGTAATTCTCCCTCTCTTAAAAGTCCCCTACCTCTAAAAACTACATTTCATTGAATATGAAAGGGAAGTTATATAATGAGACCATTTACCTTAAGTAAAAGGCAGTCAAAATTAATCTTGACCAATAGATGTAAAATTGTGTAGCTGCATTTATTTTATTGGCCAAGCTCAAAGTTAAAAAAAAAAAAAAAATCGAACTTTGTGACACACCCAAGCTATCTGATTTCACATCAGATATTTGTATAATTGTGATCTTCCTATACAAAAGGTAAAAAGTACGGTTTCTATAAGGCTGCAACCTTAAACAATCCAATTAAGGCACACCTCCACATTGGATCATAGCATGTAATTTTGTTGAAAAATATTATTAAGATTATTTTAAAATCTATTTTCATATCTAATTATAAAATTTTAAACTCCCAAAATGATTAAAATCAAGTAGATTTATAAACATATGAAAATCTTGAAAATGGACAGTCTAGATAATGTATTGCAAGATGCATTATTTTTGGGACTCAAAATCTTTTTTTTTTTTTTATATTCATACATCTCAATCTTGAGATGACCAATTAGAGGTTTTTTAACATTAAAACAACATTTTTCAATAGATTTTTAAGGTGCATCTGTAATTATATATTTTAAGATTGCAACCTTATATAAATTTTTTCCGATATGAAATATTCTTTTTAAAGGGAAAAGAATCTCTCTCTTTCTCTTACTTTTCCTCTCTCAATTTCTTATCAAAACATTCTCACCCTCTAACCTTGCAGGCCTAGATCTAATTGACTTGGTTCCAATTGAGTTTGGGTCTGAGGCCGAGATTAACCCCTGGTCCAAGTCCAGTACCTACCTAGTGGTCGGTGGGCACTGGGTAAATATACACATAGTACCTATATATTACAAAATCTATGGTATGTATCGTAGTTTATTGGGGGATTAATGTAAAAGTTCTTTTTGTAAAAAAAAAAAAAAAGTCTTAATATTTACAAATTTCAAACCAATATGTATTTTTCCTTTCAGGTTTTCTCAAAATACCATCAATCTAGACTTGGATGTGCCGGATTGTATTTCTTTTCTCCTTTTTTAGAATTTATCCAACAACAAAACTATTTCTCCGTAATAATGTGGTTGGGTACTCCAAGTGCCTAACCATCTCATTGCAAATTCTTTTCCAGAAATCCACCTTCTCGTATGGTTGCAACAGTGTCATTGATTAGATTCAAAGTTCGAAAAAACAAAATTATAGATTTTATGGCACATCTCAAACCATCCAATTTGACATTTAAGTGACTAAAAGTGATTATGACCTCATTATAACAAAAATAAATGGCCTTAGGTATAAAATCCCATATATATTCTCATTTGATATCAAGCAAATTTGAGCCCTCAACTTTCTCTCCTTCTAATCCGTGACGAACATAAACCGTAGGATCCACATATCACATGGTGGAGAGAGAGAGAGAGAGGAAACTCAAATCTTTTATGGCCAAGAAATTATATCCCCGCATGGAGCATATTGTCCACTCACTTCTATCTAGGAGTAATTTTTAGGACCTCAAGCTTTGAGGATGCAACCTCCTTAGCTTAGAGGAAAAAAAAATCCATTTATTCACACTATATGTACCTGAAAAAATTATGACATAAGAATGAATGGAGACCTTCAACATACAGACACAAACTCAAAAATCTATTTTTTGCTTTGAAAATACTTGTTTTGATCTTGTCGAGTAGGATTATTACCCAAGTGAGTAAGTATATAATGTGCTCCCACTGTAGTCTCTCCCTTTCTTACATTATTGAGTGCTACATTCCCCAGGATATTGTGTTACCTCTCTTTAGAAGGAAAATGCTTTCAAAGGGCTGTAGCCCTATCAACACAAGTAAAGCTCCACCTCAAAACTCACTGAAAATTTTCATTTTGGTTTCAAAAAACCTTCAAATCTATCATCTTGGCCTTGACCATTATGGTTGTGAAAAAAAATTAGGATTTCAAATCTTAAAAATAGTATTTATTGTAATAAAATTATCTAAATCGTCCATTTCGCCCTAAAAATAACTGTTTTTGAATCTGCAAAAGTTGTACCATTGCTTTAGTTTCCAATTTCATAGTTGGTGTTGAAAATTGATTTTAGTATTATCATAAAGATTTCGTATGCCCAAATTACTTTTCGGACGAAGATTCGAAGTGAGGCTTTATTTTGTTTTCATAAAGCCAAGGCCTAAAAAGAAAGCGAAGATATGCTCGCAATTCGCTACACCACATTCACACACAGGAAATCCTTCCTTTCTCTTGTATATGCAGCAACTCATATAGAAGTATTCAATTGAGAACCTACTTTAAAGTTTAGGCTATAGAACTCTATTAAGTTTTATACATTCATTGGATCCAAATCAAGAAACTAGATAGACACGGTGATATAAATCCAAATAACATTACATAAAGTAGGATGTGGTTTGTATAAGGCTGAGGCCATAAAGAATAAAAGTATGGCACAACTTCAAATAGTGCCAAAATATATTGTTTCTGTATCAAAAATATTTATAATGGCCTAAAACTTTATTTTTAGCTTTAATTATAAAATTTAAAGATTCAAGAATAGTATATATGGAGCAGATTGATAAACACTTGAAAATCTTAAAAATTGACAGTCTAGATAATACATTACAAGATGCATTATTTCCAATACTCAAAATCTATTTTTCCTCATGTCCATATGTCTTGAGATCAAGATGATCGAATTTAAGGGCTTTCCAGCATTGAAACAACTTCTTTTGGTGAATTTTTTAGATGCACCTTAATTTAGTTGTTTAGAGCCTTACCCTAATATAAAGTTTTTCTTTTCGTAAAAGCCTCAACACTAAGGGTGAAATATTTATATATGTAAATTGTGTTTCACAGTTTGGTTCGTTCCAAATGCATATGCAAGTATTTTACCATGGTAAAATATTTTATCATGAAAGGGTCAAAACAAGGTAAAATGAAACCACACCTCTTGAGGTGTGGAAATACTCCCCGGCGAACTTTTGCACACCGAAGATGAGCTATTTTATGAAATCATATTTATATTATATAATATATAATATAATATTTTATATAATTTATATTATTTATAAATATCATATATTATAATAAATATTATATTATATTATATTTAAGACAAATATACATTAATAAAATAAATATAAAGTATAGTATATTGTAGTATATATTATATATAAATATAAGGGTGCGGTTTGTATAGAGCCTCTAGAGCCGAGGCTCTTAACAATCAAATTAAAGCCCACCATCAAATGGTGTCGAGAAATGTGATTTCAATTATGGAAATCTTTGACTAGCCTTAAAATATATTTTCATATTTAATTATAAAATTTAAAGCTTCAAAAATAGTGTAGATCGAGCCGATCTAAAAAAACTTGAATAACTTAAAAATTGACGGTCCAAACATACATTATAAGATGCACTATTTCTAAAACTTGAAATCCATTTTTCTCAAGTCCATGCATCATGATGTTGAGATGATCAATTTGAAGATATTTGGACATTAAAACAACCTTTTATAGTGAAATTTTTGAGGTAGGCTCTAATTTGATTGTTTAGAGCTAGACTCTATATAAACTTTTCCAATAATATAATAATATATAATATAGTATTTATGTAATTTAAAATTCACATTATTTATAAATATCATATGTTACAAATATAATATATATTATAACTATAAATCTTATATTTCTTATATTATATTATTATTATTATAATAAATAAAAATATAATATACAATATATAACTTACAATAAATATATTTATTATATTACAAAGTAAACCTTATAATAGCTACGTGGCTATAATGAATATATAGGTGGAATCCCAGCCGTCAGATCTTCATCGAGTGGTTCAAAATATATATTACTATTTTAATTTTAATTTTTCTACAAATATTATTAAGATGAAATTTTGGGTGTATATACTTAACACTATTGCGTACCATATAAAAATATATAAAAAAATTTATTTACAATAATTTGAAATGACCAAATTACCCCCATCATTTTTAGGGGTATTTCGATCATTTTATATTTTGAGAATGTTTTTTAATTGTGCACCCTATTTTTCAGTACACATGTCTAAAATTTTATTATAATCCGATTTCTAAAAAAAATATTAAAATGCATACAGTGATATGCATTCTGAACCACATGATAAAGATCTGACGGTTGGAATTCCACCTATTTTACTATTTATTATAGTTGCCCAGCAATTGTTAGTTTTTCCACATTATATATTCAAGGTTTTGTGTAAATATTTTCACACCAACCAAAAGCTACCAAACATAGAAAATCGTTTACACAGTGTTGTTTAAATGTGCTACCAAACATCGTAAAAAGAATGCATATGCAGATATTTACACAAGTAAAGTATTTACATATGTAAATATTTCTCGAAAAATATTGACGTGCGAACCAAATGTACCCTGACTGTTACAATACTTCCACTGATAAATTTTCAGAAAGAGAGAGCAGAAAACATTTACGCACGAACCAAACATACCTAACTGTTACGATACTTCCACTGATAAATTTTCAGAAAGAGAGAGAGAAGAAAAACATTTGTAGCACAATCCCATGCATTTTTATTGTCTTGTGTTTAGTCAAAGTTCCTTTCACCCATGTCTATGGCACTCCGAGGAAGGGCGTTGGCGCCCCTCGCAAAGGTAATGGCCATTTCGGCATACAAGGCAATTGCTTGCTAAACTCCCATTGAGCTTTTCTCTCTGTAAATTCTTGAACTCTGATGGCACAGAGCCTTCAAGATAGTTATCGTTGAGAAACAACTGTCTCCACGAGTTCATGGCCCTTGCACCATACTCTGGGGGGATCCTGCCCACAAAACTATTCCCCTCAAGATGAATAGAAAGCATGCTCTCTATGGTAGCCAGACCCAAGGGCAAATGCATTTGGATCCTGTTGTGGCTTGCATCCAATTCCTCCAAGGTGGTGGTCATGTTAGTAGCATTAAAGACCTCTATACTTGTGAACAAATTGAATGATAGGTTGATCCTTCGGATCGATGGAAGCAAGAGTAACCCCCATCCAATTGTTCCAGTAAATTGATTGTTACTCAAGTCCAAGGCCTCTAGGTGAGGGAGTCTCATGGTAGGAGGTAGACGGCCCGATAACAAGTTGTTGTTAAGGGATAGTGTCCTTAAATTTGAGGGTAGTCTGGGCAAGCCTCCTTCGAAATGGTTGTGGTCTAAGGCTAATGATGTCAATTGCCAAAGCGCATCAAGGTCTGGTAGATTGCTAAAGAATAGATTGTAGGATACGTCCACATGTGTAAGTTGCCTAAGATCTACAAAAGTCGGGGGTAGGGTACCTATGAAGTTATTTTTTGACAGATCGAGGTACTGGAGCCACCTCAGGTTCGTGATCTCTGAGGGGATGTAGCCAGTGAAGATGTTCTCAGACAAAGAGAGGGTAGTAATCTTGGTTAAACGAGTGAAAGACTCGGGAAGAGGCCCTCGGAATCGGTTTTTGCTCAAGTCAAGAAAGGTGAGCTCTGTGAGGCTCCCAATCGATGGTGACAGGAAGCCATCGTACCCCATGCTATTTAGATCAAGGGCCACAATGCGTTGCGACGTGTTGCCACTAGGAATGTCACAGAGAATGCCTACGAAGTGGGACCCAGTGTTCTCACAAGGGTCCACAGAGAAGTCCCATGTGTCAAGGAAGGTGGTGGGGGGGATGCTATAGGGATCGATGCCATTTTTGAGGCTGCGGAGGGCTTCGATGTCAGAATCTAGGGTTTTAGGGAGAGCGAAATTCGGCATGAATATCGACAGTGAGAGAACTATGGTGGCAAGGTTTGAGAGATGTGATGGAGAATTGTGTCTAATTGAACTCATTTTGGTAATGTGGGTTTGGAGTCCTTAAGAGAAAGGATCTAGGGTGATGAATCCTTGACATGGGGGAAGGGTTTTATGGGGACATAAAGAGAGGAAGCTTCCATTGTCTGGCCATTAGTTTAACCTTGCTCATGCCAAGATTCATGGTGGTGGTCATTAGTTACCCCAATTTTCATGAATTGTTTATATGGGGCATGATCTTTATTGGGTTGTTTGTTGTTAGGAGTTTGGTGGCCTAGTTAGGTAAAAATGTTACTTACACCAACATATGAGTAGCAAAATTAAATCTCAATTTTTTCATAAGTTCTAAGTTTCTTTTTGAAAATTTTGATTTGAACCCTAGCAAGGGAACAAAAAAACACATAAAAGTAAAGAAAGCAAAATGATACATATATCAGAGGGATGATAAATAGAGACCCCAAACCCTAAATTTATAGATTAGGAATATAAATAACACAAATCCATAGAAACCCAAGTTTGGATATACATGCATAAAAACTGAAGTATATATGTGCCTTAGTGAAACAAGAGTATCGTACACCCCATATGGATATGCATAAAAACTCCTAAGTATGGATGTCCCCTAGGTCAGGGACAGTGAAGTAATCCTCCTCTTGCTGAGGAATTTCTAGCCTTGGTTTCTTGAGAGACACCAAGGACTTGGAGGTTGGAGGCCTTGCATTGTTAAAATTTGATATTTCAGGCACCTGTGCAGCACCAAAGCTCTCATGTGGTACATCCTCATTGAAAAGCCCAATGTCTTCCATCCAATCTAGCCCTCCAAATCCAATGCATTCTCTCTACATCAAAACAAAAGTGAGGGGAAAGACTGAGGCTTCTTGTCATTCTTTTTATTACCATTCCTTTTGTTAAAGAACTTTTGTAGAGTCTATGTATATAGACTCAATTTTTTGTAAACAAGATAAATATCCATGTCCACCCTTCTTGAGACTATTGAATTTTAATCATTAACAATTCCAAAAATAAAAAATAAATTGGGAAAAATCATTAAAGGAGTCATAACCCCAACAAAATCATTGTACAGGTCAAAACATTACGATTGATATTAAAGAGTACTTGTTAATTTTAATTTTACGTAGGTATTTTTTCAAAAAATGTTTTTTAAAATGCCCAAATTGCCTTTTTTCAAGGTTGAAAATCCTAAACAAGTAGGGAAATTTGAGTAATTTGACCTACTTAAGGGGCTTCAATCGAAATAAGAGAGTAGCCATGTTGTTCAATGGGTAAAACAATGGAAATGCTGCTTCTTGCTTGGGATTCTCAACCCCAAACGACATCAATTTAGGAAATTTTTAAGCTATTCTTTAAAGAAGTACCTAAGTAAAATGAAAATTGAAAAACAATCCTTATAATATCAACTGAGATCTTTGACCCCTAAATGATCTTATAAAGGTTTTTTTACCATTTAAATAATTTTCCTTAAAATAAAAAAAGCGAGACTTATTGTGTGCCCTTAATGTACAACCATGCAAGGTGAGAGTGGAAAGAGTGAACAAATGTTACTTTCCGCATTTGGTTCGCATGAAAATATTTTTTAAAAAATATTTTTTACTTGAAAAAATGATGTCACGGGATTAGCTGTGGGAATATTTTCACACGAAACAAATGAACCCTAAGTCTAAAATATTGATAGAAAATAGTAGAAAGGTCACACAAACACAAAAGAACCAGGCAAACTTCCAAAAAGGACATAATAAAAAATTAAAGGAAAAAAGAAAGTAAATGCACACACATACACACGAAGTTAAAAATAAATAGTGAGCCTATTTGAAATTAGGACAAAAAAAATAAAGAGAAAAATCAATGCAAGTACACAAATACACATATAGGCATGTACCCATTAATCACAAATAATGTCAATTTTGTAAATAATTTATAAAATCCTTTTTTTCTGTACGTGCACACACACACCCACCTCTTTCTTTCATCAAATTACTTTTACTTAAGGGTCTGCCTAAGCTGTCAAATAATCTCCATTCTACCCTTGACAAACAATGTATACACCCAAAAACATTTTGCACAAAAAGACTGATCATTTCCTATCCCATTATTGTCCGGGTACCTGTTAACAGAAACCTTCATCACTAAATCACCCTCAATCCTACCTTTGATTAGATTTAAGCACGATCTTAATTACCTTATCGTTCGCGTCGAAATCTGACAGTTGTAGTAGCTCATCATCCGGCCATGACGGAGATGCATAGGCGCTGGGCGCGTGCACTTGGAGTTCTTTTTCAGCCACTTTTTGGGAATTTCGGCTCGGTGGCTCAGGGACAATGGGCACCGATGTGTCCTTCGATGCAGAGGCAAGTGCCACCCTTATTCCTGTTGCTAGAAACCGTTGGTGGTTGCCACTCAGACTACCTGTGGTGTGTATGGGCTCGTCGCAATCCCGACAGAAAAGTGCACGGTCCTCGACGCAAAATATGAATGCCGGTTTTTCCTGTGATCGGATAAATTGATCGTTTTTAGGAGGGAAAGTATGGTATTATTCATATGATTATGGTGACAATGTGGTTCTGAGAATCATCAATGTCAGTCAGGATTGGATGGTCATGGATGGAGAGTGGGTTTTGGAGAATGTCACTAATTTGTTCGTACCGCTCGTTCTCCATCCATGACCGTCAAACCTATTGATCGTATGGTGCATGATCATATGATCCATAGTATACTTACCTTGAAGAAAATAGTACCAAACTTTAAATTTTCTCTAAAGAGATGGAATGGAAGTGCCTGAGTTATTTAGGTTCAAACTCTAGTAATTGGTGCAATTTGGAAAGTTCCTTTATTGAGGTTAGTCTATGGGTAGAAGAGTAAATAAACAGCATGCACCTGCAGGAGCATAAAATCCTTTGGCGACCAATTTGCTTAGACATTCCATATCTATTTGCCTGTATGCTTAGTTAGATCTGTCGACACAGGTGATTCTTCCTAAAGTGAACGGTGCCTGAGAATCTGATTCTGCTCAAGAGTTTAAGCTCATATGGAGAGGTAAATATGGGAAGCAAGTTGGGGAGAGAGAGTGAGAGAGATCTTGGTCCTTGGTGAAGACTTTGAGGTTCGGGTTTTAAGCTTAAGTTGAAACACTGATTCCAAAACACTGATCAAGTTCTGACAAGGGCAAGGGCTCGACCTCGATTCCCTCGGTTCGACTCGGACCAGCCCCAATCTAAAAGGTGCGGTTTGTATAGAGCCGAGGTTCTAAACAGTCAAATTGGAGCACACTTTCAAATAGTATCGAAAAATGTAATTTCAATATTGAAAATCTTTGACCAGCCTTAAAATATATTTTCATCTTTAATTATAAAATTTAAAACTGCAAAAATAGTGTAGGTTGAGCATATCTATGAAAACTTGAATTACTAAAAAATTGACGTCCAAAAATACGTTACAAGATGCATTATTCTAAAACGTGAAATCCTTTTTCTTTTTTTTCGGATGTCCATGCAACTTGATTTCCTAATAATCAATTTGACGATATTTGGGCATCAAAACAACATCTTTTAGTGAAATTTTTGAGGTGAGCGTTAATTTGATTGTTTAGAGCCTAGGCTCTATATAAACTTTTCCCCAATCTAAATCAGGCTATATTTAATGGATCTATATGCATCCCCGACAATACAAAACTTATATACTTCCTCCTATCCAACCGTCTATTCTAGATGAACGGCTTCTACACTATTTTATTTTTAATTTTTTTCTACAAAACATTTTTACACCGAATTTTAGGAGTCTACTCTTCTGTTAAACTCGTACGTATAAAAAATATAAAAAATTATTCTCAATAAATAAAATAACCAAAATACTCCTGAAAGTTTGAGAGATATTTTGGTCCTTGTATTTTATCGAAAATATTTTTTAATATTTTATTTACGCTCCATTGAGATGATGGCACTTATCAAATTTCATATTCATATAATTAGTAAATAAATAAATAAAAGCATAATATTATAAGGAATGGGATCTAGATTAAACGGTCAGTGGCTTACATGATCTAAATTGGACAGCTGCATGGAAGGAGAAGTGCATATCTTTTATGCACGATGAGCATATAAACCTTTGCCATATTTAACTAAAAAGTAAAATTCAAAAGGCCTGGAAAACCACGAGATTAAAATATTGTTAGAATAAAAAGACCAAAACGCCCTTATAACTTACAGAATAGTTCAGACATTTTATTTATCAAAAATATATCTTTTAAAATTTTGTCATGTGCACCCTAGCGAAAGTAGGTAAGCCCCAAATTTCATCCCAAAATGAAATGCATAAAATATTATAAATAAATAAAAACAATATTTGGTTTGAAATAGTAACTAAAGTTATCCCATCATCCAATTAGATTAGATAGAGAACAAGAGTCATATATAAAATATGTGAGTTTCACCGTATAGAAAGGTTTTCCAAACAGGAAATGAGTTGAACTTAGATTCTCATGTTCTATTTAATAAAGGAAAAAGTTTATATAAGTTGACAACCTTATACTGTATGAGTAAGGTGCACATCAAAAACCCATTGAAGGTTGTTACATCACTAAAAAATTCTCCAATTGATCATCTTGATCTAGATATACGTAGAGACGAACGAAAAAATGAATTTTAAATCTTAAAAATAGTATATTTTGTAACACATTATCTAGACCGTCCATTTTCAAGTGCTCATAGAACTACTAGATTTGCACCATGTTCGGAGCTTTCAATTTCATTATAAGGGTGAAAAATAAACTTTCAGGTCATGATAAAAGTTTTGGCACCAAAAATATATCTTAGATTTTGAGGTTTACTTTATCGTGATTGTTTGAGGTTTATACAAACTGCACCTTTTAATACATAATAAAAAGAGTACATCACAAAAAAATTAAAAAAAAAAATTGGGAGAGGTATCGAGGGAGTATTTTTTATTTTTTATTTTTATTTTTTTTGCTCTTATTTATTATCCCTTTTATAATCAACCACCATGGTTCAAAAAAAATCTAGATATAAAGCCCCTTTTAAATGGATTGGGCCGTAC
>NW_006500355.1:3772970-3829933 GCF_000471905.2 Amborella trichopoda | reverse complement strand
GTGTGGCAACTCCAAGCAAAAGACTTTGACGATGATAATAACTAATTTTTATATTTTTTATTTCTTTTATCCATTTGACCCACCTTTCAGAGTTTTTAAACAACATTTAATATAGTAATATAAAGCAGAAGTTCTAAACAATCAAATTAGAATACACCTCAAAAATTTCACTAGAAGAGATCGCTTTGATGCTCAAATATCTTTAAATCGATCATCTCGATATCAAGACGCATGGATATGATAAATAAATAAATCTCTAATTTCAAAAAATAATGCATCTTGTAATGCATTTTTGGACCGTCAATTTTCAAGTTTTTATAGCTCGGCTTTTTATAGATATTCTCGATCTACACTATTCTTTAAGCTTTAAATTTTATAATTAGAGATGAAAATACATTTTGAGGCTATAAGGGAGATTTTCAGTATTAAAACCACATTTCTCAACCCTATTTAAAGGTCGGCTCGTACAACTTCGATACATCAAAAAAATAAAAATAAATAAAAATTATATAAAGGGTGTGGTTTATATAGAGCCTAGGCTCTAAACAATCAAATTAGAGCCTACCTTCAAATAATGTCGAGAAATGTGGTTTCACTACTGAAAATCTTTGTAATAGCCTTAAAATATATTTTTATATTTATTCATAAAGTTTAAAGCTTCAAAAATAGTGTTGATCGACATATTTATGAAAACTTGAAAATCTTGAAAATTGACGGTAAAAAAAAGCGTTACAAAATATACTATTTCCAAAACCCGAAATCCAATTTTTTCTCCGGTCCATGCATCTTGATGTCAAGATGATCAATTTGAAGATATTTAAGCATCAAAACTACATCTTCTAATGAAATTTTTTAAGTAGGCTCAAATTTAATTGTTTAGAGCCTCTGCTCTATATAAACTTTTCCCTGATCAATTTATAAAGGGTGCGGTTTGTATAGAGCCTAGGCTTGAACAATCAAATTAGAGCCTACTTTCAAATAGTTTTGAGAAATATGGTTTCAATACTGAAAATTTTTGTGATAGCCTTAAAATATATTTTCAGCTTTGTTTATAAAGTTTAAAGCTTGAAAAATAGTGTAGATTAATAGCTCTATGAAAACTTGAAAATCTTGAAAATTGACGGTCCAAATATGCATTACAAAATACACTATTTTCACAACTTCAAATCCATTTTTTTCTCATGTCTATCTATCTTGATGTTGAGATGATCAATTTGAGGACATTTGGGCATCAAACCAACATCTTCTAATGAAATTTTTTAGGCTGGTTCTAATTTGATGGTATAGAGCCTCGGCTCTATATAAACTTTTCGCTTCATAAAAACGACACAAAACGATTTGTTATTTTTTCTTGCCATATACATTATTTTTATATTTTTCTTTGTTTTTAAGATTTTCACAAAATGTCTCCAACTATAAATCAATTGTTTCTAAATCTATATTTTTAAGCTTATTTAGACTTTTTATGTTTTTTGGCCAGTTTATTTTTTAGCAAATTTAAAATATATATATATATATATATTAAGTTTTTAAATTTTTTTAGGGCTTTTTCTGCCTTGCACGTTGCTTGGCCGAGTCGACCAGACTAACGCACGTTACTTAGGCTCGACCCAGGGCCGAGTTCAAGGCTCGAGCCGATTTTTAAAACATTGCTATGATCCTAGTAACAGCATGATTTCAATCTAACATTATCACAAAACCTATAAAGATAAATAACAAAAAAAAAAAAAGGTTGGTGTTGGATCATTTTACCTGGCAAATATCACAGCGTGGTAGCTGGTTGGAGATGAAGTGGAGATGGAGTCTCTGGTGTTTGCTTGCAAGCTTGTTGGCTTCATGTACTTCAATGTCACACTCTGTGCACAGTGCAGCCTCATCTGCACAACATATCACTGAAGCACAAGCCTTCTCACACACATCACACTGGATCTTCATCCTCTCTCTCTCTCTAGAATTATCAGTACTTTCCCATTCTAGTGAGAGAGTGAAGGTACCTCTAAAAGACTGGTTTTAGAGAGAGAGAAAAAATATGTGCTTGCAAGAGGTACACATGGTTTAGACCCTCGAGGATGTGAATGAGGTGGAAGTGGGATAAGGGGTGAGATCTAGAGAGAGAAACTGTGTAGGGTGTGGAATGGGTTTAGAGAGAGAAAGTAAGAATCTTCTTTGCTGATAATTATTGCAGTGCAATTGTTCGTTGGAGGGCATGGAGCATGTGGCCTGGACTTCTTATACAACTTGTGGTTCACAATATCTGATGTTTTTTGCTTTTTTTTTCTTTTTTTTTTTCTTTTTTTTGGCCTTTTGAAAAATATTTCATTAAAAAAGCCAACAATTAATTCCTGTAAATCCCCAAGTGACCCATCGTATTCCAGAAGGGCAGTAAACATGCTATACGGAAAGTGTGATTGTTATACACAGTCCTCGTATGGTGCATGCTGTGCAGCTGGCGGATCCACCATCCATTCTCAAGATTGATGTTTGAGATTTGTTGTAGCCAGGCGAATGCTGCCCATAATTTTGTTTAGTGTGAATGCCCTGAATTCCTGAGTGCGCGCAATTTGGTATGCATAGGTTGTGCATAGCAAATTGTCAACCCTTCTGCAAATAAACCATACACATCATAGGAGAAATATAAAAATAGACTATTTATTTCTAACTCAAGGAGATCACAACCACTTTTGTTCTTCATATTTCAAATCAAGTACTTGTAAGCATATTACTGACTAGACTCAAAATTCTAAAAAAAAAAAAAATTTCAACCTAAATGACAAACCCCAAGTCTTCCACTTTGATATTTAATGGTCACGAGTAATTGTGACTTCCATGTATAAAAGATAAAGGGTATCACAGTATATAATCCCCACATTATATGTGAGAAAATGATTTGTTGAGATTGTGATTCATGCGTCCACCTTAGTTTTTGAAGGATTTATCATTATGAATCCGTTCCACATGAGATCATTGAATTTGAATTTAGAGCTCGAACAAAGCATAATGATTTTTGAAGAATTAAAATACAAAAATAATTATTTGTAAACCTCAATATTCATTTTTTGTTTTAGATTCACAATTGTGACGGTCTAGATGATAAACCTGCAAAATTTTGGATCTAGAATTCATCTGTACTTAGTGTAACTAGGGTTCGGTTAAGCGTGATTATAAAAGCACGCATTTAATTTGATGATCCTTCCTCTTTTAACATGTAATTTTTTTTTTATGTTCCTTTCAATATGTATTCCTTGTAATGCTAATCATAGAGATTTTATCATAGGTTTATTTGCCACCTTACTTAAATTTCTGCTCCTAGCTGGTTCAAAATTTAATTTATATAAAAATCAGCATGATCCAAGTTTTATTCCAATTATTTGAATCCAGCTATTTAATTCATTTGAAATGAATGGTGGAATTTTTGTGGAGGCAAGCCTCCCATCAATAAATATCCACTATTACTTTGTGTCTCTTTTCTCAAAATATGATTTAGAAGTATTTTACTTATTTATATCTTCCAAAACTAGATGTTGCAAATTTGTAAACCCTAATCATGGTTTTGAATCTTGACAAATTTGGGGAAAATATCAAAAGTGTTAACAACACAATTGTATTAAATGACATCCAGATTCCGACGCTGGGAAAAACAAAAGTCCGACTCAAATGAGTCTAGAGTCGAAGTAGGGATTCTAGCAAGATATGTAAAGGAAAAAATATTCTACATTTCTCCATGTCCTTGATTTTTGAGCACTAGGTGGAACTACATTTTTTTAAAGCCCCTGAACTTGATTCCAAACTTGTAGGGCATGTTTGATTTATTGAATACTTGGTTTTGGAAACTGCATCTTCCAGTACTATACCGCTTTCATGTTTGATATTGGGGAAATTTTACAGTAAAGTCGATACCTCCATATCCACTTTCTTTATATTTAAAGCTAAAAAGTAGATACCACTAGTTCCATGTGGGACCATAGTACTTAGGGTATCCACTTCCCTGGAAGACGAGGTTTTTCAAAATTGTATCTTCCAAAAATTAAACACACACATGTAGTGTTCTAGGCCTTATGGCCTAAACCACTACTACAAAAGAATTTAGTTTCCATCTCCGTTCCTTGAGGGAGAGAAAGGGAGAATGGTTACTTTGAGAAAGGGGTTCAAGCCGTGGTGGTAGCACTCCACACTATAGTTACTACGTTGTGGTTTTCATTTTCATCATTAACACCACCCTATTAACACCTTTAAAAAAAAAAAAAGCTCACTCCTAATTTACTTGAAAAAATGGGTAGGGGCATATCTTCCCCCACTGAATTACCCAAAAAAAAAAATGATAGATATAGGATGGTTGGCCTTCTTTAAAATGGATATTACTTTCTTCATGCTTCTCCTAAAGAAGGAATAAGAAAAATGAGTGGCTTCTAGAATGGTCCAATTAGTATTGTCTCATATAGAGGATGAAAAAGAAAAGAATGACCCATGCTTACTCCTATGGGAGGAACAAGAAGAAGAGTTCAATTGCCATGGCCAAAAGATTAATGTGCTCCTGCTGGAGCATATGATCCATTCACTCCCTGGTGAAACTCTGTCTAGGAGTATTTTTTAGAATTTATATTTCAGTAATGTAACTCTTTAACTTGACAAACCTCAAAAAAAAAAAAAAAAAAAAACCTTAAATGCACTACTCATGTGCCTGAAGGAATAACTCCCTAAGATTGAACAAGGACTTTCTAATTTTTGGACGATTAAATCTAAATATTGAGGAACACAAAATCTATTTCTTTTAAATACTCGTACATTGATTCTAAAGTGGATCTGACAACTTCAGATTGACAAGATCCTTCCAAATAGCTCTTTTAACACTGTTTTCACAAATATTTATCTATATGGTTTTGGGAGTATCAAATGTTACGGTTAATGGCTGAAATAGATTTGCATGTCATCACAAAAAATTTCTGGCAGCTGGATACGGGTGGCAACAGGCTGGGCCTTGGGCTAGGCCAAGGCGAGCCTGAGCCAGGCTGGGATCCTAGAGGGCCTGCCAAGGCCCAGCCCTAGCCCTATTAATGGGGTCGAGCCAGACCGATCAATTTTTTTTATTTACTGAACTCTTAAAAATAAAAATAAAATACAACATATGGCAAGTCGAAGCCAGGACATGATTCCTGGGGACCTAAACAAGCCCCATACTAACATTAGGCCCAGATCTCAAGCCCGAACCAGGCCTCATGCCAAATTTAGCAGCCCAAGTCACCCCTAGGGTTTTGAGATATGGCATGACCAAGTATAACAAAACCATAGCCCCAATAAAACTGGGCCCTCTCCATGGAACAGTGATTCTAAGTGATGAATGTATAATGCCTTTTATTGGGGATCATGTGACATTCATTTTTGGAAACATAAGGTATGTTTCATTCAATTTTCTCCTTCATGTCTGAGCTGAGGTATGGTGTGGTGTTGCCACTTTCCTTCTTTTTGCTAGGGAACAGCACCAATCAACAGAAAGGAATTAACAACCTGATGTGAACAACTCAACTCATGGAGATATTTATTTTACCTGGGGCAATGCTTTGAGATATAACAAAATAGTCGATATCCATACACACATATATGCATTTTGAAGATCGCCTCGGCCAAGGTACTCGCTCTCGGAGGCGAATAACTCCCACGATTCCATTCAGACATAAAATGTCAGAAATAAATTTTTCTGAAGGTGGACCACTTAAAGAGAGCCAAAAAAACAAACAACTTTTTGTGGTCTATGATTTGACAGACCCCTTATTCTCCGTCACTGATCGATGTGGTTTAGATGAGGTTAAGGCACATGAAGGTCACTTTCTTTCCAAATTTTGCATGTAAACAAGAGTCATATGGCACCTTCTGTCCATTGTCTCCATCTCACCTACTAGATCAACATCACATTTAAATATCTAAATACACACAGAAAAAAGCTAATCAATTTCTAAAGGAAAAAGTTTATATATAAGGGGGACGCCCTGGACAATCCAATTGAAGCGCCCCTTGAAAATTCACTAGATGAGGTTTTGATGTTGAAAAACCTTCAATTCGACCATCTCAACCTCAAGCTATATGAAAATGAGAAAAAATAGATTTCAAGTCTTGGAAAAGGTGCGTCATGTAATGTATTATCTAGACTGTCAATTTTTAAGATTTTCAAGTTTTCAGAGATCTATACTTATTTTTAATCACTAAATTTTATAATTGGAGATGAAAATAAATTTTCAGGACATCACAAAGATTTCTTGTACATAAACAACATGTTTCGATACCATTTGAAGGTGCACCTTACTTTGATTGTTTAGAGCATCACCCTTATACAAACCACACCCATTTCTAAAATGTATCTTCAAAAACATTACCTATAGTTTAAAGATATATTAATTGTAATACATTTCAACTTTAATTTGCAATTTTGTTTTTGCAGATAATATTCCACCAAATGAGAGGACAACATGCTAAGATATCAAGCAAACACACACTTGGGAATGATAAACATAAAGTTTGGTAAAACAAAGAACAAAAGAAAGGCATCGAAAGAATCCATACGGTAAATCCGTCAGACGCTGAAAAATATCATTATTAAACACATAAAAGGTTCAACCTCATACAAAGATCTTCTAACCAATGTTTGTACTCGGAGTCTTCTTCAGTTTGGTGAGAAAAATGAAGCAATTCGGTATTTTGGTCGATTCAGGGGAAGATTTAAGAATTTTTTATTTAATATAAATAAAATAAATATTTAGATATAATATATAAAAAATTAAAAATTAAAATAAAAATTTTTTTTTAAAAAAAAAGAAACTTGTATATAGACATTTCTTTGCTTCAGAGCTTTGGCCAAATTGGCTCGAAGCAGACCCCAATCTGACCAAAGAAGCTTGAAGTGGCCCGAATCTGACCAAAGCGGCAGCATCAGGCTTCACTTCACTTCGGTCTCGATCTAAAATCCGAAACTTCAACCTCTTCGGCCGAAGGGAAGTGAAGTTGACAGCAATGTTTCTATTACTAGGTAATTAAAAATGTTGAAATTTTAAAGAAAGTATTGCGAAAAGACCACTACTTGAAAAAATAATGATGTTTTTTAATGTATTAAGGAATGTTTGAATTACAAACCTCCTGCTTCACTACAGCTACTTCTGCTTGTACTAATGCATTGTGAGCCAAGAAATACTAGAAAATTATGGGATTTTCCTATAAATCTATGATAGATAACTTCAAATAAAAAGTATAACATAAAGTAGACGTGAAAGAAATAAAAAAAATATTTTTGAATGTAAAAAGTTTATTTTATTCTTCACATTGAAGATCACCATGGGCTAGATCAAAGATGTTTAACAATTTGGATCCAAAATCCATCTTTAAGGTGGACATTAGAAGGGGGAATGCACATAAATTGATCCATTAAATGCAGCACACGTATATTCACTAGTTACGTATTGTCTATAAAAGTGAAAAAATTGCATTAGCTATAACCTCATCAATTATATTTGTCACTAATTTTCCTGGTAAAATAACAACACATTTAAGATTTGAAATACCATTAGATCCAACAAATAAATTTGTATGCAATATTGTAAAACAATATGATATAGCCAAACTTGTCAAATAAACATCCTTACTAATACATGATGGAGCACATATGATATCAAAATATGTATTTAAATTTCTAAATCGATGATTGTAAGATATAATATCGAATAATTATTTTCTTGAAGGAAAAATAATAATCTTAGGAGGAGATTTTAGATAAATACTACCAGTAATTTCAAGAGGTACAATTTCAAGAGGTACAATAATAGAGAATTAATGGTTGCATAACTAAATCATCTGCATAGCCGGTGATAACAATATTAAAATTAGAGCTAGATATGAGAGCTTTTCAAGGCTAAGATTTTGAATCTTTCTTAATACGTGTTAACAATCAAAGTAAGGTCGAAAGATATTGTTTCAAATTTTCAATACTAAAAATCTTTGCGACGCCTGAAAATTTGTTTTTATCTCGAAATATTTTTTCATCTCTAAATATAAAATTTAAAGCTTCAAAAGTAGCATAGGTCGAACACATCTATGATCACTTAAAAATCTAAAAAATTGTCGGTCCAAAAATGCATTACAAGATACACTATTTCCAAAAAATCCAATTTTTTCATGTCCAAAAATTCAAAAATTTTTGGGCATCGGAACAAGTTATTCCTGTGAATTATTGAGGTGCGCCTAATTGTTTAGAACCTCGCCCTTATATGAACTTTTTTTCTTTAACCCATATTTTCCCCATAATCAATCAAACAATCATCCTGGCAAGCTGTGAATGTATCTCTAGTCCAGTAAATACATGCTCCCGCGGGTACATGTAGGAGAGTCTTCCTTGCTCCTCAAAAGTAGTTCTATATTTGAGAATTTTTTTCATTTCAGCGAACAAAATTCTAGAGAGAGAAAATGGCGAAGCCTTTGTTGGTGTTTTTCCTGCATATTTTGGCCTTCTTTGCTGTAATTTCTGGTGAGGAATTGAGCTCAAAGCAATGTGAAGATTTGGGTTTCACTGGCCTTGCCCTCTGTTCAGACTGCCAGACTCTTGCAGAGTATATCAAGGATGAAGGTCTCTCTCTCTCTCTCTCTCTCTCTCTCTCTCTTCCTTTCTGTTGCATTCTATTCTGTTTAGTAATCTCATTTTTCCCACGGCAAAATAATGGTGAAACTGTTGATGGGTTCCTGTAATTATGAACAGAGTTTCTTATTTTTTGAGGTTTTTATGAGTAATATCAATAAATCTAATGGATTCATGTTTCTGGATCTTTTTAAGGTTATTAGAATATTCTCGAAATCTAAATAGGGGTTCTTTATAGTGGTGTGGGAAATGTTTTTCTGATTATTATGTTTGACTTTGGTGTTTTCCTCAGTGTAAATCTGAGTAGGAATAAGCTTGTTATTTCTTTCTAATGTTGAGTACATTGTTCGGATACTTATTGCGAGCCTTTTCAATTAGGCAATTACCTATCTCTGGACATTGGCCTCATTTTTATATCTTAAATTTGACATCATAAGAGTGAAAATAATGGTGCATTTTAGTGGGGATCTTCAGGTTATTAATACCTTAATACGAACGATGAAGTATGAACTTATCATGAGATATGTATGAATATGACACACTTTTTTGAGACTGTCAAATCTGCATTGTTCAAATATAATAGATAGTGTAGATTAATGCAACCTTACTTCTATAAATAAGGTTGCTTCTTTATATAAATTTTTCCTTGAAATATTATTTTGTACTAATTACATTTTATACAATATTCCTTGTGATATTTTGGTAGCTCATTTAAAACTGGATTTCATGACTGATGATTAGCGGAAAGAAACTCAAAATGTCTTTTATTGCCAATCCCCTTGACTCAATAAATTTTATAAGATTTGATTGTCTATGTGCAGGATCTGAGAAGGAAGACAATAGGGTGGAGGAATTGAAACGAAGAAAACTACAAAATTATTAGGAATTTTATAGAAAATCAGTGATTATGAGAATTGTGGACATACATATATTAAATATGTTATTAGATATTAAATGATATGATAGATTTTTTTCCTTCATAATTTCATTGATAAGTGATGATGGTATTAAAATAGCTGAGATAGCAAAGAAAAAATGGAACTCAATTGATCAAGCTATGTGTGATGATTGAACATTCATATGTTCTTGCGATATATTATGAATACTGAAACGGTATGCAATATATAGAAACTTGAAATATTAACATTATGGTTAGATCAACATTCATAAGCAATAAGTAAGCATTCACATAGTGATCGCAGATATTTACTAATTGCTCATGCCCCATGGATGTTATATGTAATTAGTTTATTTATCCATTTTTTTTTCTTTTTATGATGTACTGTTTGCTGCTTATGTGATGCAAATTTGTTCCACTCTTTCCAAATCCACCATATGGGTCTGTGAAAAGCCAAGGACTTTAGGATTTTCTCCATCCTAACTTGCAGCGCCCCAACTTACACACAGGTTGACTTCATATGCTGTTTCCACTTAGTTTCTTGGAGCATGAGCCTTGAGGGGTTTCATCACTCTATTTGTTTATCCAAGTTGACTTCATATGTTGTTTCCAATAACTAGTCTTAAACTATCCTTGCAGTGTCATGTGTCGACCAATCCACCCTCAAAATATTCCCTTCCTATCCCACACTCCGGATTGTTGATAAATTTTTCCATCACCATTTCCCTTCACAAACCTCACGCCCTGTCATTTTGATTGCTTATTGTGCAAGACATGGAAATGTTGTACAAGAATTCAGGGCTCGTATTCCACCTGGATTGTAATGACTCTATTGTCTATTGCACAAATTGCTGAGAATGGCCCATGACCATTGTCCTATTGGATGCAAAGATTAATATTGAGCAACGTATGTGCATTTTACTGTGATCCCTTCCCTCCACACACATTTATAATGGTTGTATATTCCTTTATGAGAGAAGATATAGTTATGTCTTTTGGTATGTTGAATTGATATATGAATCACCTATATGCGTATGAGGGTGTTTTTATGGAATGATATGTGCTGATATAGTTTGACTATATGAAGTTTTATTAACTTATCTTCTCTTTTACATTATTTTCCACTTTGTTTTGGTCCCGTTAGGCAATTCAATTTGGCACATATCAAGTTGAGTCATGCAAAGGAATTTTTATACCCATGGCTCACCCTAGATCTCCTTGGGCTTGCCTTGTACTTGGTTGACTTATCTTTGACATTATTAATTGAGTATTTGAGACTCAGTTGTCATCCTTAGTAACTCGGTCGCATTGCCCTAGGGCCTCATCTATATTGCTTGTACTTTAAATGTGTGTATACATAGAATGTGCGTACATAGAATTATCTAATCATTCCCTCCATGATAACTATTTGACTCATCAATGACATAAGGATAATTGTTTCATGCAGCGGGCACCTCATTTCTACATTTGTAGTCCTCGAGGTATAAAGCATTCATCTTAAAGATGGATGCAAATAGGTGGTCCATCTAAAAACAATTGAAACTAACGGTCCAAATGTTTTCTTAATAGATTTATAATTTCTAATTTTCATTTTTTTTTTTTTTTTTCATATTCATGATGTCCATGTTAAAGATTACATGTCCTTAAAAATTAAGTCCAAAAATTCATCTCAAAAATAGATTTTTAAGAGGTGACTCATTTCTACATGGACTCATAGAAACCGTGTCCATGAAATAAAGCGACTTGACTTAGTGATCTGGTGACTTGGGTTATAAGTGTCGGGTTTGTAAACTATCTGGAGACATTTTACGTTTTAAGAAAACTTTTCTTCTTATTGCCTGCATTCATAGTGATTCTTAATATTAACTCAGAAACTTGTTGGACTAGTGTTAATTTTGGTTCTAATTCTCTTTTGGTGGTTGCAGCTTTGGTGTCGGAATGTAAGAAATGCTGCACAGAAGACTCTGATGATTCCATGAGTAAGGTATGGTCGGTTGCCTTAAATCTAAGTGTTAGATAAATGATGCTAATAGCATGGTATAATGATGTATTTGGTGAATTTATTTAAAAAGAAATAATGTATTTGGTGAATTTGACTTCAGCCTTAACATTATCTCTAGGGTGTATATTTATGATCCATGTTGTAATGCTTGCATATTATATGGAATAAGACATATTGGGTGCTTGTGGTCTCAAGCATCAGAGTGTTTCTTGTTTTAAGTTCTTTGTAGTAAAAGAAACCCTATCTGCGCTATTTGATAATTATGAATTTGTATAGGATCTGATCAAGTTTTATGTGAGGGAAATATTATATACGTATCTAAACCACCATAATTTACAAAAGCAATTGATTTATTTCTAGTTTCGTCACTCTAGTGGTCATAGAATCTCCTTGTTGGTATGGAAGTTTCTCACGTTGTTAATAAATAAATTGCAGACAAACGTATATGATTTCAAAGGGTTGTTTAATAGGAAGAGTTGCCAAATTTACTGATAGAAGGACTGTAACAATGGCGAGATATGAGCGACTATCACTAACTATTGGCAACCCACAAAGTATCAAACATTATCATGTTAAGGCAACACATTAAAATAAACCAATATCTTTCATTTCATAGGTTGCCAAAATCTACATACGTCGGGAGACTTGGGAACCAAGGTTTGATAGGCTTCTTCATTTGGCTGTTTTGTACATGTCACGTCCGAACTTGATTAACATAATCAAGATGACATTAATGAATGGAATTATGACAATAATTATTTGTTAGCACACACACAATACTTGAGATGCAATTTTGCTGCATCAAAGGAATACTTGAGATGTAATTTATTGGGAAAATCATCATCAGAGCCTTACTCCAACTATTTGGGGTTGGCTATATGAATCATGTTCTGCCATTCTGATAGGTTCAGGATTCATGAAAAGATATAGCAAAATTTTTATGCTGGCTACCTACCTAACACAACCCTCTTTTATCTGGACTTGGAACCAGTGCCGATTCCCTAGCGTTGAAACCCAAGAACAAAATCCCTCCCCTCGAGAAAGGGATCAATAGTAAATTTCTAACGAATTTCAATGCAAAATAAAATAAGTGGAGAAAAAAATTAATGCTACTGAAACTTAGCAAGCATTGTTATGTTCTCCATTACCAATGCCCTAATCCTAATCACATTTGTGTTGAATTGGTTAAAGTGATCTAGAACTATTGAAATCCGACAACAAATCTTCACTTACAGGAAGACTGCATAAAATAAAACCAGTTCCACTACTCAAAAAATCTGAAAAAAAAAGTTATTTTATCCATGCTCATGGTATAAAATATCAAATCCTCATGTTTACCCTTTAGATTTGTCGCTTGGAACGGGTACAAGTGTCGGTGTTTGACATAGGTATAGGGTATCAGATTCTCATGCCATGAAGAAGAGGATTTGGCAGCACAGCTATAATATGAAGACATCCAAATTTCATAGTTTTATTAGTATTCCATTTCATAAGGAGGAGCAAGAGATAATCAGTTATACCTTAATTGTCTGAATCTATAGATATTTTGAGAGTTTCATAGACATTTTGAAAGGTTCACATGTGTCTACTTAAACAAAAATAAGATCAAGCCTCGAAAATGATGTTATTAATGGTTAATAAACAAGAAGAATCCAAAAGAATCTGCATAAGTACGTGTGTCAACATGTGTCTAACTCTGACAAGGGTACAACACCCAAACAGAAGAATCCATGTAACATTGCCCTTTATCTTTAGGGAACTTAACTCCTGAGAAAGGAATAGATCATAATATCATGCATAATTTTTCTAATGCAACAGTTAACAACTTCAAAAAATATCGTGCATAATTTTTCTTTTTATTAAATTTATCATGCATAATTTTCTCATATATGTTAGATTCTCTCCTTAATTTTCTCATGGAGTTTTTCTAGATAGGTCTCATACTTAATATGATATCTTTAAGGAACTTAACTCCTGATAAAGGAATAGATCATAATATCATATTAAGTGCGAGAGCCTATCTAGAAATACTCCATGAGAAAATTAAGGAAAGAATCTAACATATCTAAGAAAATTATGCAAAATAAATTTAACAAAAAAGAAAATTTGCATGAGATATCTAGGAAAGGTAATGTTCGTACTTATTCATATGATGAAACTATTCTTTTGGTTGAGCTATTCCTGGTGTTTTAGGGTATAGTTGTTGGAAACATCCGTAATTCAGAATCGTTTCTAGAATCGGAATCGCGTGTATTAGAAGTTTTGGAATTTAGGAATCGTTCTCCGTACTATTCGGATTTGAGAAAAATGATTCTCACTATTTTGGAATCGCGATTCAAAAAATTAGGAATCGTGTTTCCTATTTGCAAGAATCGATGTCCTTTGATGTTGGAATCACGTTTTATACCTATATGGAATCACGCATGAACCCACTTGTTTCGGTGGTTGCTGGAATCGTGATTCCTAAAAATATGGAATCGTGATTCCTAAAAATAAAGAATTGTGATTCCTAAAATTCTAGAATCGTTATCCTCATCAATTTGGAATCAACATTCTCACCATTCCGGAATCGTGACTCTCCCCGTATTGGAATCGAGATTCTCCCCTTACTAGAATTGCAAACCAATTCCCTCCAGTATATGAGAGAAGTATTCAAAAAAATATATAAATTTACCCATTACTACAAGATCAAATTTTGGTTTTATATACTTTGTCCAAGACTCCAAGTGCTAATGTCAATCTTTATAATATCTTTGTGGACAATCCCATACAATGGACTCGGTCTACCGATAACCTTATTATGTCTACAAGGTCTGGAGCTAGTCTACGGCATACAAGGAGTGAGAACAAGGGCAAACTCCTTTTATCTCATTTCTTTGAATTATAAAATAAGTACATGACATAGTAATTCTTCTTTGTTAAATGTAGTTTTGAGTCTTTTGACTTTTGAAAATTGAGTTATTCAATTTGTAGTTAATTTCTCTGATATTTAATGATGAATTTAACCTAAAGCACCGCACAGGGCACTTCGCTCATATCTTTATTATTTTCTTATTCAACTTAAAGAAAAGAATTTTTATCCTCTTATTCAACTTGAAGAAATGACTGCGCCGATCATATATTAAACATTATTGGATTACTAGTTTAGTACCCACACCATTTACCAAACATTATTAAATTGGAAGTAACATATTTTTTAATATTATTTATTCTTGGTAAGAGTCCTTAAAAAGTAACATGGAATGAAGGATAGAAATTAGTAAATAAGCAAATAAAAAACTTAACATATTACCCATATTTTAAATTTTGATTTTATTGCCGTGTGCAACAACTTCAAATTTTCTAACGCTCTCATACATGTCGTGCTTACTCATGATTGAGCACACATCGAAGGGTTTCTGCTCTCCCTATGCTCACATTACTTTCATGTTGTATAGTATTTAGTTGAACACTTCAAGTTCTTATTCTCACATTACTTTCATGTTATATTATTTAGTTGAAGATTTGAAGTTCCTATTCTCGCATTACTTTCATGTTATATTATTTAGTTCAAGAATTGAAGTTCCTATTCTCACATTACTTTCATGTTATATTATTTGGTTGAACACGTGTTTCTATTATTTAGTTCAAGAATCGCATTGTTTTGTAGCAAGGAATCACGATGTCTACGATATAGAAACTTGATTCCAAACAATATGGATTCGCAATTCCAAAAATTTGGAATCAACGTTTCTCACAAGCAGAATCGCATTCTTGTGTAGCTTAAGAATCATAAAGTCCTCAATATGGAATCTTGATTCTTGCAATCCAGGAATCGAGATTCCTAAACTAGGTGGAATCGCATTCCGCAAAAAATGGAAACGTGATTCCTTTCTTTTAGAATTGACTTTCGCCCGGAGAAACGTCGAATCGAGATTCCGAAACAGAATCGCTACCCTCATAGGCGATTCAGGTAACTATATTTTAGGGTCCTTTTGTGTTACTACTACAGACAAAATTGTGCAATAGACATGTGACCATAGTCGAATGACTTGTTGATGACACTAGCATAGTAGGTTGCATCCTATCCCTCTATCGCACTTATCTCACCTCGTCATTTGACTTTCTGACATTGATATATCACTCTAATTTGACTCTCTCACATAAAATATCAATCTCTTACATGAGACAAGATTGTACTCACCATCATGAGATACACCTCTATTAGTCATTACGATCTCTATTAGTCATTACGCATACTGATCAGAACTGGACTTTGTGACTATTCCCACATTCTGGAAATCTTCTTGTGGTTCTGGGATATGGAATTGTAAGAGGAGCCCTGGGGAGAATTAATGAACTCTCCAAACCAGTTCTCGGAAGTCAAAACACTTGAGGGTGTAGAACCTAGATCTTCAGGGCTTGTTTTTCGTTTGCTAAATTGTCCATATAATAATCAGAACCATTACTCCATAGGAAGTTGTTACAAAACAAGTTTTCCTTTGCCAAAAATGTGGGAAGCCAATGTAGAAGGTGATGTCTCCATATAGGGCAAAGAAATCTCCACATTATCTCACCAACGAGCTAGCATGGAGCAACAACCTAGAAATTTTGTTTGTGGATGCAAACCATGATGCTTGTGGTGTATGGGTTTACCAATTTTTTCATGTAGGGGAAAAAGTTTTTTGAAAAAATAACTTCTTTATTGCTTGTAATCTTTTACAAACTTAGGTGGCAGTCCCCAAATTCTTTGAAGTACCAAATCGGGTTTCCCAAGCCCTTGGGATTAAAAGAAGTATATTGGTTCCCAGCCATTGATTTTTCAAAAAAATGTTAACTGTTTGATTCAGAAACATGCAAAATTTCTATGCACAAGATATATAGTGCTTCCTTCCTAGTATGTCTGTAAGTAACAAATGGTTTTGCACAAGTGATTTATTTGATTGGACACATGGTCAAGCCTACATGGGTTTGCAGTTTTATAGTCGAGTCTATATGGCTTTGCAGTTACTTTCTTAAGCCAGGGTGTTGTGTTTGATAAATATCTTTCAATAACCAAATTGTTCCCCTATCTGCTGTCAATTTTTGGCAGTCTAATTAGAAGGGCTTGGGTCTCGGCTTCGGGGGAGTTGCAGGTCCCAATCAGACCCAACAGATCAGCAGAACCTGATCTCATTGGCCCCAAAAAAGGACCCTCAACTACAGCAGGGCCAGGGTTGCCCTTCAAGCTTTCATCAAAATTCAATTTGATCACCACAAGGGATGGGGCTTCCCAACATGAAGATCTGGTATGCTCCGTGCAATGAAATCCATTGGTGAAAGTCCTTGAAATTTTTTTGCACATAAAGCCTAAGAGATGATAGGGGATTTGACCCTACCCTGAATGGCTGCCATACTATAGAGACTGCTCTGAAAGATTATTCTACTTCTTTTTTACCAAGTGGACCAGATCAGTCTGAGGATTGAAAGAAACCATAATATTTTTCCAGCTGTTGGAAAGGGCAAGGGGTTAACAATCATTGCTGGATGATGCTATCTATTGTTTTTGGTTAAACCCAATGTTTTGGAAGAGGAAGTGCTTCAAGATCCAAAATCCAATCGTTGTGGTTATTCTGCAGTGGAGAAACAAGTGTTCATGTTCTTTAGCTTCGTGACATATTACACACCTATTAAGTATTGGAATACCCATATTGTAACCAATCCAGAGTAGCTTCTTGAAGGCCACCAGCAAACTAAAGGCCATAACATTTGTTGGTACTGGAATGGGCCACAACCAGCGGAAGCTTAGAGACATTTGGAACACTGGATTGGTTTGCCTCGAAATGGAAGGAAACATTGTCTCAATGTAGACATCAAGACTTATAGGTCACCCAACCCCTAATTGGTCAGGTTTCAACAAAAAAGTGGCATCCAAATGATCTTCCCCGCTATGTTTTCAACCATCCCCTAGACTAATGCTTATGTATTGGATGCAATATGGAAAAAGACCCAGGCTTCATCACCGTAGCATACATCCTTCCAAAATCTGATCCTTTCACCAGTTCTTGGTACTAATCTGTTGTGTTTCCCAAACTCACTGTATATTTGGTGGCTTATGCCCCTCCAAGCACATCCACTCAATGTTAGTTAATTGTTGGATAAATACAAGACCTTTCAATATAGAGAAGGGTTAAGAGAGAGACAGACATTTTAGAAGATGGGAGAGCAGATGTTCCATGGAGATAGAGAGAGATTGAGTTAGAGGGAGTTTATTTATTTTTGTAGGGCAAATGTAAGGGAAGTTACCCTCCGCTAAAATCAAAATCCTTTTGAGGAGAGGGAGAGAGAGAAATTTTAAGAGAGAGAGAGTTTAAGGACGTGTGTATCTGAGAGAGAGAGTTTAAGGACGTGTGTATCTGAGAGAGAGAGATTTTAAGGGATGGGAGATCATAGTCAATCAACTTAAGAAATGGATTATGCTTAGACATATTTCAGAGAGAGAAATACAGGGGAAGTGAAGATCAATTTTTTTTTAAAGATGAGAGAGGGAGAGAGTTGAAGATGAGAGAGAGAGAGAGAGAGTTTTTAAGAGATTGGAGATAATAGTCGATTAACTTAAGAAATGGATTATGCTTAGACATTTTCCACACGCACACACACAGAGAGGCAGGGAATTTGGAGGGAGAAAAGAAAACGCGATCAGTTTGAAAATCACGCTTCTGCACAATTTTGAGGTTGCTATTTTTATTGAAATTTTTTGATGGAATTCTTGGACCTTACTCAACAAGTTGGATATAATTATCTAACAACTTTGCCCCACCAACCAAGCAAATGTAATTTTGACTTTGAAAAAAAAAATCTCCTGTTAAAAGTGCAGCTCTAGACTCTGTTATTGTTTGCATGCATGCCTAAGTATTTTATGTGTTTCAGACCTTCAGGATATCATAGGTACTTACTGTTAGTGCATTATTATGCCCACTTAATGTGAGTGCAGGTTTCGTACTCCGGCGCTGTCCTAGAAGTTTGCATGAGGAAACTTGTATTTTATCCTGAAGTTCTTGCTTTCATTGAGGACGAGGCCGATAAATTCCCTTCTTTGAAAGTTCAATATGCTTATGCGTCACCACCAAAACTTGTCATGCTAGATGATGCTGGCAATCACAAGGAAACCATAAGGTCAGTTAATATGCATAAGCATTTCTCACATGCATCACGATAAATTGGACCTTGATAATGGAATCTGTTTTGGTAAGTTGCTTTTACTTGCCTATTTCTTTTCCTATCAGCCCCATAAGATCCTGTTGATATAGCAATGCTCCTTGACTTGTAGTAGCAAATATTTCTGTGCCTGGTTTGTAGAAAAGATTTTATGATTTAATGTAGAGGGTTACACAACAAATGCTCAACCCACAGGCTATGAAGACTCCCCTGAACTTGAGAATTGAAAACTACACTTGAATACCCAAATAAATCCCTCCCTAACTCAAAATGTCACTATCATGGCTAAAGCCATATTGAGCACCCTAGAACTCTAATATCCTTAAAAGTCCCTATTTCTTTAGCACTCACTATACCACTATTTTGTTTTTCTTGCAATCTGGGAATCTGACATCTGCATAATTTGATGAATCAATCCTTGCAACACCAGCAAATAAAGTGGTTTTAGTTTTCTAGGTTGACTTCGTCTGGGGAAATTATATATATATATATATATATATAGAGAGAGAGAGAGAGAGAGAGAGAATCAGTCTGTTTTCGTTCATGAAAGTATCCCTTGTTCCTCATTCATGGCTGAACATGCAATCATGAAGAAAATAAATTAAGGGTAGGATTAAGGTGCATCCAGCGGACATACCTATTACAGTGAATCCACCCGCTAAAAATCTATCTTGGAAATGGATTATGGGATCCAAGATTTTGCAAGACCATAATCTAGACCATTGAGATTATGAGTATTCATCATCATTAGAGCTTTTTCTCAACTATTTGGGGTCGGCTATACGAATTCCTGTCATTCTACTCTATCAATAGGTCATACCCTTAGTAGGACTATAAAACCCCATATCTTTTCTTACTACTTCCAACCATATCTTTTAATTCAGTTCTTACTACTTCCAACCATACCCTTAGTAGGGCTATAAAACCCCATATGCTTAATCCAGTTAATTTTAAAACATTTAGATTCTAGAGCATCCCTCCAAAGTTTTAACTTGGTGTTAGCACCTCTTCGGGTCTCATCGATCAAAACCATGTCGTCTACAAATAACATAAACTACGGTACCTCATCTTATAGGTGCTTGGTTAAGTTGTTCATAATTAGGACAAAGAGGTACTATATCATAAGCTTCCCACTGATATCATATTGAGCGTTAAAAATGGTGTGTTATGTATTTCTTTTTTTTTTTGTGTCGGGGTCGGGGGTTGGGGATGTTCATTCTAATTTTTCAAACATCGACAGATCTACTAGAATTTCGAAGCTCCAAATTTATGGATCTGAGTTAGAAATGAACTTACAATGATTTGGATGTGTCTCGAGTCCTAATCTTTCAAAAACCAAGGTGGACACATGAGTTGGCCCTCTCGCCAAATACATTACTAAATAAATGTCCCGTTGTGGAATATGTTCATTTACAATAATTCTCTTCATGTATATTTTGTATGCAGTGAGATAGAAGTTGAGCCATGCCAAGAGCTTTCCTTTTCTTTTTCCTGTGCATATAGATGGCCATGATATGGTTTGTGATATGGTTTAACATGAGAATATCTCTCACATTGTGGAATTTGGTGCATGATGCAATGTTTTATCATCATTTTATTGTCTTAAAAACTGATTTATTATATATTGTTATAAAATGCTCATCCAACTGTGTAGGATTGACAATTGGAGGCGTGAACACATTCAACAGTTTTTGCGGGAGAAGGTTGAGCCCCACGCATCTCAAGACTTGTAATCTATCTCTCTCTCTTCTATGTTTTGGATGGGATATACGGACATGAATGGGCATTTTATGTGAAGGCAAACTTGCTTGTGTCACTTATCTCTCTAATTCTCTCTATATCAATTCCCTCTCTCTCCGAAATGGGTTAGGGCTTTGGCGGTAGTACCAACGAGCCCTATGATGAAATCTCTTACTCCATTTTCACCAAAGGGTAGGGACCCAAAGCCTGACTGACTTTTTATTTTATTTTTTCTCTCTCTCTCTCTCCATTTCTATAATTCCGATATTGAAATGTGGTTGAGAACGCAAGTTTTTATACATTTTTGTATTATTTGTCAAAAAATGCAGCTAAATGCATCTCTCCTATGCGTCTCTTGTTAATGAGGAAATAATCCCCCCTTCCTTTCTCCTTCTCTCCAAAGTATCTATAAAATTGTCCATAATTACCATGATACCCAAAATATTCCCATATCTTTTTCCTTTTTCTTTTTTTTGGATAAACCCAAAAAATTCCCAATCCATATCTCCAATTGCCATTTGGTTTTTGAAGTGGCGATTTTGGAAACCACGACTTCCTAGTACTGTAATACTTCCATGTTTGATAACAGGGAGTGCTACGCACTTTTTGGGAGCCATAGTAACTTGCTGACTCCCTAAATAACATTAAAAAGTGGATGCCACCGCTTCCATTGCCACTTTTAATCTGTACTTTATTTAGCATAGTTATTTAACAACTATTTACCTTTGGTACATGGTGGTCACATTAATCTTAATTGTAGGATGTGAAATTTGGTGGCTTCCATTGATCAAGTTCAAACCAAAAGAAATTTTTGGAATTTTGTGAAACATCCAAGCTATAAAATTTCACATTGAATGGCTGTAAGTAATTGTGACCACTTTATATCAAAGGTAAATGGTCTCATTATATACAGTCCTTTAAGAAAAACAAGTTTCCCTTTAAAAAAACAAGTTTTCCTCATTATTGTTGTTAAGGCTTATGCTTGGGCTGGTCTCAGCCAAGTTTAGGCCCAAAAGGCTCATCCATGGCCTAGGCTGGTCCTGATGGTGACCATGTGGCCTTGAACCAGGCGGGCCAGGCTTTATTAGTTCGACTAAAATGAGGTTGAATTGTTAAATTATTTGGCATCCTTGTTTCGCTTAAGTAAATAATAAGGGTGCACTTAATCACCTCCTGATTTCACTTAAATAAATAATGAGGAACTTAGATCAAATTGTTCACTTACTCCCACCCGCAAACTACCTGATGCTTAGGAACACATGAAAGATCTTTAGTCCACCACACAAACAATCCCGAGTTCCCAAAAGTTGGGTCCAACCAGTTCTCTAAAAAGAACAGGGTCGAACCGGGATCACCAAGTTCCACCCGTGATCATGGTCGGTGATCTAGTTCTTCAACAGACAGGGATCAGCCAATTCCCACTGATTTTTATATTTATCGATTCCCTACTCATTCACTAATCCAGATTAACCAGCAGGCACAAGTCAGACATGCGATTTGGTTTTTTTTAAAACGTTGGGTCACACCACGTTAGGACACTGTTGGAGCAGAGTTCATTTCGAGCATTTTAGGACTCTTATTCAATTCCTTTCCATTTTAAAGTCGATAGCTGAGATTGGTAGAGGAGCTGAGAAAGTTTGGGGTCAAACAAGCCCCCCTAAGCAGTTGCTGCCCATGGGAGTAATGCACGTTAAATCCTGTAGTTCCCCAGGGGTGTAGTCTCTTTCTCCGCCTACTCACTGTACACCCAAACGCGGAAAATGGAGCATTTTCTTGTAATTCATCTCGGCATAATGGATTTCTAGGTACTGAAACGGCCCCTTAATGCGTGTTACTTCCTGAAGTTGTCCATTGGCATAATCTCTGCCACTCTATATCGAACTCGGATGAATCGAGCACATGGAAGTTCGGCAGAGAACATAAAGGACTAAATTCATTCATCAACACGAAACAATTTTGGATATATACATTGCTTGCAAAGGAGCTTTGAAGATCAAATCACCGGACAATAATTCTTTTGCCCGAGCAACAGCAAATTTCAAAACATACATGAATTTTCATGTATGCATCCGCATTTCATAATTCAAGTTAAAACTCAAAAAGGTAAAAACAAAAGACAGCAACAAACTTCTATACATTGGCTTTCAATGGGATGCTCAAAGTTGCTGCATACAAAACAAAAAGACAAAAAAAAAATCAAAGATACGAATCACCGTATAAGACAATATGAAACCCTATATTAAACAACTTAATTTCAAAGAAAATGCAGGTGGTCTTCCATAGCTTTCAATCAGAACTTTAAAAAACAAAAAGGAAAGAGTGATCAATTAATTACCTGCCGCCTCCTTCGGTTCTGTAAAATGTAAATTGCTCGTGCCATCACATAGAACGGCAAAAGGAAGCCTGCAATTTGGAAGATAGAAACCTGAAATTTTCCGTAGTTAACTGGCTCAGCTCAGAGAAATTTAACTTATAATCAAAATTTTATCAAATATTTTGGTTTACACCTAAACGAATTAACAACTAGAATTTAAACAAAATAAAGTTAATTGGTGAAGTGACATACCAAGAAGAAAGTTGAGCCGTCCTGCAAAGGCCCAAAGTCCCTTGTGACGGCGAGAGCATGGCGCAAAAGAAGAAGTAACATTAACTGCACAAATAACCGGCAGCCATAAATTATCACAAGAAAGATAAAACTGCACTAACAATCAAATTTCTGCAAAATTGTGAACTTCTAGTTTTATTGTTTGACAGCAATCATCCAAAGTCTCTAGTCCGCCAACAATGTCCCTTTAAGGAAATATTTATGTACTTTCCAGACATTGATTCTCCAAGAAAAATGGGAGTTTCAATCATTTGTCAAGGATTTATCTCCCCAAGGAATTTCCCTGAATGAGAATGGCAAGCAATCACACTATCGAGCAATTTTTAATAAGGAAACAATTAAATCCAAGGTCCAATTTTTAAAGGAAATAAGAAAACTATACCAATAAACTATGGACAAAGCAATTCATTGGGTCATCACCATCCCAATGAAATGGTGGACAGTTATGAAGAGAGAGTGGACTCATCATTGGATTCAGATATTTTTCTGGTGGACCCCATTTTACACTACTGTCTATCATTTCGTCTGATCCTGATGAGCCGGTAGAGTATAATTTGTCCATAGTCCACTAGATTGTAGCATAATTTCCCACTCCAAATCCAAAGATACCATACATCAGATAATCCTAGATTTCAAATAATAGAAAAAAGGAAAGAACTACATTGAAGTGGGAGAACAATAAGAACACGGGTGCATACTTATATATACATACATTACTGCCCCCTTGCATGCATACTGCATATATAATTAGCTACATAAAGATACTCATGAATGCATGCATGCATATTTGATCCATAGACCAGAATTCATGAGTATACATCTCATGTGAAGGGCAACAAGAAAAAGCACATTGGGGTTCCGGGTCTAGGCATACAATGAGGGCAGCAGAGCGGCAGCATGCCATGCCACTGGAATTGGCCGCAGCATACTCTTCATATTCAGCCTGCAGTAGCCGATGCTCAGCAGCTGCTAAAGCAAGAAGTCGAGAATCATGCATGTCAATCTGTCCGCCCCAACTTTGTCTAGTAGACAAAGAAGAAATCCAAGAGAATTAGGAAAAATACCTACGAGCGTTACTAGAAAGAATACATCATTTCAACCAACAACTTTATATACCGGTCCTTCTTTTTCATCTGTAATTTAAAAAAAGAAAAGAAAAAGAGAGCTCTTCTAATGCTTCAAGATAGTAAAAGTAAAACCCAACTTTCTTAACACAATGAGAAGAAAGAAACTATGTGATGAGCAGCAAAAAATGAGTAAACTTATCATTGTTAGCACTAATTTCAAAGAAAAAACAAGTTTCCATCAATGTTGAGAAAAGCGTGAGGCACTGCCTCGGCATGATGCTGGTTCCTCGGTTTCGAGGCACCCCAACACTACACGCATATATATATGATTAAGGTGGGCACCTCAGATGAGGCACGATGCACTCACCTAGGAGCAGGTTGCCTAGGAGAGGGCCACATTGGCCGAGGCATGATGCGCTCTCCCAGGCACCACCTGATACGCCTAGGCGCCCACCTTGGGGCGGGCTGCCTAGAAGGGCCGCATTGGCCTAGGCGGGGCGCTTAGTCACCTGCCCCACCTCTATGGGGCTGCCTATGTGTGATTGTGATGCATGCTGCTATATTTTTTACACCGATTTCCATAAAAAGTGGTTATAGATCCAGGTCCTAGAAAGCACAGCATTCTTGTTATGCTTTCTGGAGTGGGGATGATGCCACCATGTCTTACGGCAATGATCTGATATGCTATACGATAAAAGGATAGATCAAGATCATCGGGTCTTGCTTTCCCCCTACCCCAATGAGTTCATTATAATAAACTGATAAAGTAGTTGGGAGAGGATGAAATTCAAATAGTTGTTTAATGGAAATGAAAGGATGAGAGAGTACAGTCATAGTATTTCTGAAATTCTGGGTTCCAATGGTTTCAGTGATTGTTGTTTTCGCCTTAATGATAAGTCTGTAAGGATCGTAATTGCAAATTCTTGCATATTTGGGTGAAAGTGAAACTCTTCCATTTGAAGTTTTAGAATTTTAAAGAAAACCAATGGGAACTCAACCTGAGTTATAAGATTTTGCCAGATACAAAAAGAAGATAAGTCAGTAGCTCACTTTGGAACGAAAGGGAAACTTTTGAAAATGCTAATGCATAAAACTTTAGATGTAGCTTCACTATTACAAAGCACTCTTAACAGGACAATTTCCACCTTACACAATAAAATGGAACCTAGGGTGGGTTAACCTCACTTCCTCGAGATAAATGCCATGCTAGTTTCGAATGGATTCATAAGAAAAAATAGGGAAGAGGAAAATATTCCATGTTATTATGTCAGAGTAATTTCAAGTCCGTTAAAAAGGCAGAGTTCTGTCTTTAAGTATTCTCAAAACTCAAAAAGCATAAATGGATTATCAGAGGACCAAAACAATCTCTACAAACTTGCATGTCCTTGTGGAGAATGGCATAAATCCAAGTTCTAAATCTTGCAACTAGAAAGGCTCCATATAATCTAAACAAAATTCAAGTGCATGGTTTCACTGTCTTCATGAATCAACTGAAAAAATTGAACTAAAAAAAGACTATACACATGATCTCTGTTATGATCCATTTTGGAGAGAAACTCTACATGTGCTGGAGAGAGAATCCCATGTCCTAAGGAGCAAAAGCCAGAAAAAAAATAAAAAAAGAAACTCCAAAGTCCAGACCCTTGAAAAGCATAATATCAAGCTAGGGGCATGATATTTGATGAGCTCATATGTCGAGGATGATAGTTCTCTTATTCTTAAAAGCTGATTTGTAATGGAACCTAGAGCAAGGAGGCAACAAGTAACTGCTAGACATCAATCAGAGCATCATTAGTGAAGAAGATTACTTGGGGGACATAAATGCATGTACACACACATGCATGGACAAACGCAAATATATAAAAATGTACACATTCACATCTTTAAATACATATAAATACAACTACATGCATAAAATATTCAGATACACATATACTAGTGTAAATATAAAAGTGTATTAACATGTGTATATTTGTAGATGCGTGTATGTTTGAGCATTCACATACGCCCAACACACCTTTTTTTTCTGTTCTTTTTTGGTGGATTTTTTTTTTGGGGGTGTTCTTTTTGGTTTTGGGGGGGGGGGGGTGCGGGGATATGCTTAATTTAAAGATAAGTTCAGAGCATTATAAGTTATTTCTTGATAAATAACTGATTACAATGTGTGAGCACAACAGAAGACAAATTCCTTTACAAAGTCCAATGTGGTAAGTTCAAATTCAGCAACTTGCAAGCTGAAAAAATACTCATGTAATCTCAAGAGAACCTCAACACAATATTTTACAAAATCAGTAAAGCAATTGAGAAGACTGAATTCAAGAGAAATGCTGCAAACAATTCCCTCTATGTCTGTGATTTTGGTCCAAACTATTCGTTTGTTATGGAGAGATTTGCATATTCTGGAAAACCAAAAATTTGTGCAATAACAGATCCCATCAGAACTCAAAAGCTTTTACTGCACACAAACTATATGATTACAATTTTACTTTATACCAAGTAATAAACACACAGACACAAATTCTGTGTTTGCAATTTGAATATACCAAAATTACAAGAATGTGAACTTCTTACCATTACTATTAGAATAGCAAATGCAAAATGAAATAGAGCTTCTTAATAAAAGCAAGCAAGCAGCCATATAAGCATAATAAATTAAAATATCTTAATAAAGTCAAACCTCATAATGTGTAGCATTACTGTTCTTCTAAACAATTATAAGCAATAAAAGAGTCTATATACATGAATCAATTTAAGGGGTAATAAAGCAGAAGAACTACCTGATATCAATCATCCTTCCATCAGAGATTGGTCTAGCTGGTGGACGAGAGTAATTTGGTGCATAAATCTGTAATAAGGTCAAACCCATCAATCTCCAATGCATAACGACTTAAAACCTTCCATGACAAGAAAATAGGTTTTGGGGATGTGTTGCAATAAAAACAAAATAATGAAAATTTACTGAAATATCCAACATTCCTATATATTGAGAAAAAGTACTACAGCGATTCAAAACTCCCGAAACAATCAAAATATCCCAATGTTCGTTCATAGAAAAAACAATTACTTAATTGAAAAATAAAGAACTGTGGATATCTTACGAGTAGTCAGAGACACAATCAGATGCAAAATTAAACTTACTGTGAAGAAAAAAAATATATAGGAGTTTATGTTCTGGTCTTTTCGAGGAATGCAAAGTTAATTCATCATAAGAAGGTGCTCCACTCACACTGTAAAAATGGCTAATTTACCATGAATGAGAACAAAAGGGGTCAATCAAGTTTCATAAAGAAGAACAAGAAGAAGAGGGATAAGCATTTGATATCATCAGAACAAAGAGTGTTAAATGCTAATATAAGGACATAAACTAAAACTCCTAAGCAGTCTGATGATTTTTCAACATTAGGTGGTAAATTCAGGAAGATGAAATATAAACAGTACAAATTACCACCTGATGTTAGATATTTAACTATTCAGTGCCGCCAATATAACTTCACCGAAGAGAGAGAGAGAGAGAGAGAGAGAGAGAGAGAGAGAAAGAAACAGTTTCACCAGTACCTGATTGCAGATTTCACAAGTGATATCCCCCTTCTTATTACACCATCTCTGAATACATCTCCTGTGGGCAAACTGCAATCAAACAGAAAGAAAAGGAAAAAGCAATTAAAAGTCAATTGCAATGAGAGAGAGAGAGAGAGAGTATAAAATAAGAAGGCCATGAGAACAAGAATAACATAAACGCATAAAAGCAACAAGAAAAAAAAAAATTGTCACGAAATAAAGAGGCAAAACAGCAAAAGAAATCAGGAATAATGCATGAATATCTGGTCTAGATGGAAAAAAAAAAGACAATTTATTTCACTTTTGTTATCAAAATAGGATAATGCCAAAGCCAGAAAGAGAATAAACAGCAATGAAACTGAAAACTCAACAAAACAGAGCCCAAAATACACCATTTAGGCTAAGAGAAATTGAGAGAGAGAGAGAGAGAGTCTAGTCCTGTAAAAAAGGTCAAAGATGCAAGATAAAATAGTAGAGAGAGAGAGAGAGCAAAGAAAGAGAGAGAAAAAGTTTACGGTCCTAAAAGAAGAAGAATAACAAAAAGAAGACCAAAAAAAATGGTACCTTTAGAGTTCCATTACAAGCACAGGGAGCCTCCATTGCATGTAACTCGTCTTCTTCCTGACATATCCTACACTCAATCACATCCCCTTTCTCAGTCCTCTCTGAGCACCCACCCTCTCTACTGAAAGACCCACCATTGTTATTCGCTGAAGATACATTACAATTTACAGATACATTGTTGTTCAGTAAATCTGCTCCTGAAGAAGCTGATTCAAAGCAAGCTGTACTGATCAAACCATCCACATAAACTATGAAATCATCCACCATGTTTCAAGCCCTCCAATAAACCCAGAGACCAAACACACACACTCTCTCTTTCTCTAACCAGAATCTACTCCTCCAGTGCCTCTATATAATGAAATCACCCACCATGTTTAAACCTTCTTTTGAGACACCCCATTTTATTATTTTCCTCTCTCTCTGTTTCTCTCTCCTCTGTCTGTGTCTCTCCCATATGCCTCTCTCTCTCTACTTTAGACCAGAGCTTGAAGCTGAAACTTGAGAGAATAAGTGGGTGAACGACGGTAGTCTTAAGGAACTGTGCAGTTAAACCATGACCTCTAAAGTTTTGTAATTTCCATTTATGTCCCTGACAGTGCCATTCTCCAAAAATGGAGAGGTACGTCTTAGTGGTGAACGTCCAAAATCCAATCCTTGACCATGGAATTACCTATCAATTTCTGAAAATGCCCTTCTCTTTTGTGAAATTATTATAGCTTTTTTTAAAAAAGTTGAAAAGAAAAAAGCTCCATATTTTGCCAAACTTACTCTATGAAAATATATAATTAGTTTCTTTAATTCTCCAAAATGTCTACATGGATCATCCCCAACACTTTCACAACTTTTAGTACTTTTTAGTAGCACCATTGTAGGGAATTTTAATTATTTTCTTAACTTTTCATTTTCAGGTGAACTAGGGCTTAGATATTTTTTTTTTTTGGATTTACGATTAAAATCATTTTTTCGATATAAATTTTAAGTTCCATAGAACAATTAATAAATGGAAAAATGGTTTGATAGGGCTGCAGCCCTATCAAAATAAGCAAAGCCTCACCTAATGACACGTCGGAATTACAGTACAAGCTCTGGCAAACCTTTACATCTGGATTTGAACATTATAGTTGTGAAAAAAAAAAAAAAAGATTTCAAACTTTAAAAAATAATGTATATTTTAATAAATTAACTTAGATTGTCCATTTCATCTTTAAAAAATAAAAAATAAAGATCCACAAGATATGTATGATTTTTTGAATTTCAAAATTTATTATTGGTGTTGGAAATCGATTTTAGAACCATCATAGACATTTTCATGGCCAAAAGTATTTTCTATATGAGGATTTAAGGTCGGGCTTTATTTGGTTGCCATAGAACCTAGCCCTTATAGAAATTTCATCCATTAATAATTTATGACCAATAAAAAAGCCTTTTATGATTTTTTTTAGCCAAACATTTGGTAAAACCGTCAAAAGTTTTTGCAGTATTTACTCAGTCCATATTTGGTTGGTCATTTAATATTCAAATAGTTGTCCTCGTTCTCTCAAAACAATCAAATATCTCTTTTAGGTAGTTTGCTTGGTACCCCTCCCTTTTACTGAAGAATAAATACTCAACATTTGGGCAGTCATTTAAGATGAAATATTGGTTTGAGAAAATAATATTTACATGGCTCTTTAATACCAAAGGTAAGTGTTTAATATCAATAATAGGTAGCTATATTGTTTTAATGCTTGGTAATTATTGAACGACAACACACAGTGGATATTTGCTTGTAGATTCAACCCATTTGGTTCATGTAAAAAACTTTATTGAAAAGTATTGTCACATGAAAATATTTACCCATGTTGTTAGGTGGGGGAATATTTTCACACCAATTATTTGTCGGTTGATGTGAAAAAATTCATTGGGATCAATTATTGTAAAAATATTCTCACATCTATCCATATAAATAAAATTTTTTCACAAAAAAAAAGTTATCGATTGATAAATATGTTTGTATTGTCTTCGCCCGTAACATAGGAGGATTGTCCGATGGCTCAGATTGAAGGATAACTTTTTTATAAAAAAATTAGAGGTATGATAGAGTTTAAATTTGCAATCGTGTGGATTTATTTAGGGATAAGGTTCTTCATCAGTTGACCGAGTCATCTCTATTTATATGAACCCTCCCTCCAAAATCTATTTTAGAGATATTGGATCCTCAAATTTTAGGGTTAAAAAGAATAACTATTTACAAACAAAAAAATAGTTTCTATGTAAATTTTCAGGGGGTTGATTCGTGGGTTTCGGTGGGACCATATCCTTTCTACATCAATCTCTGAGATGGATATTAGATGCACCAGGGGACACACATGTAGAATTGCATCCCCCAACGCACACTACACTTTTCCTTTATCTGAGTGCTAAAAAAAAAAAATGAATTTGCACGAAAATATCAAGCTAATTCCCCTAATTGTTAAGGATTACCAACCCTCAACAAGGATTACAATTTTAAAATATTTGAATAGATTATTATGGAGTACTTTTATGAAATTTGCTCAATGATGTGGGTGATGATAATTAGGATCTTTTGAGCTTTTAAATAATTTCATAAGATTATATGTGCCTTCAATAATATTTTCCTATAATTTATTCCAATAAGATTGTTCTTATTAGCAATTGGAGTGGATTCTCACCGTTGTTCTGAAGTAGTTGACTTTGCATGTGTGCGCCCAAAAGGACCATCAAGTGGACTAAAACAATGGTTGAGATCTGATTCCTTCGATCAAACGGCCTAGATTCAAAGGAGATGTTGGCTTTTGGCAAATCTCAATTGTCCAATTCAAATTTAATATGTATTAGTAGACAACCAGATACCAACTAATCCCATAATCCAATTTTATCCATCTCTATCTTATTTGATTTTTTTTTTATCATATTATTTAATTATCTAAACAATACTTAATAAAAAATTTAATTGGTGCTCGATATGATTGCACTGTGGTTGACTCCCATTTTCCAAAGCTTGATAGCCTTGTTAGTAGGTGCATCAATAATAAAAAATAAGCAGGATTAGTTTAGATGGAATTAAGGGCATTTTAGTCATATAGAGTGTCAAAGGATGCACTCTTTACATTGTTTTTACGGTAGAACATTGGTTTTGTAAATCATCCGTGTATTAAAATTCGGCGATTTCTGATTTGATGCGTCAAAATAGATGGAAATCAATCACGAGTCGTAGCTTGATTCTCCTCCAAAATCACTTTTTATATATTTTTATTTTTAAAAAAAAATTATCAAATTTTTCTCAATTCTCTTCTTAACCCCACTCCATTTTTTTTATAATTTTTTTTATTTATTTTTAATATTATTTGAATCACCAATTCAAACTAATCTAAACCCAATCTAAATTATCAATCATATAGTACAAATCTTTATCCCGATAAATTATCAATCATATAGCACAAATCTTTATCCCCACCGATACGGGTTTTAAAACACTATAAATTTACTAAATTGCATTTATGTATTTTATTACCCAAGAAAAATGTATTTTTTGAGGGACTAATGTTTTCTCCCTAATTGTTGTGTTCATATTTCACCCTACCAAACTTAAATTACCTTAAATACCCATTCCTCAAGGCTAGGCGGTAGTCATAGGCAATCGAGGTTTGTAGGAGTAGGTTTAGACTTTAGAGGGAGGTTTGGTTAAAAGAAAACCAAGATTTTATGCTATGAGGAAGCATACTGTCCATTTACTTCCTCAGGCAAAACCTAAATTAAGAGTAGTGCTCATAATAAAAAAAATTTCCGAGGTAGTCTTATGCTCGAGGGAGTAACTATGCAGTATATACTCCCGCAGGATAATAGTATACACACTCCGCAAGTAATGTTATCAAGCCTTCATCAAACTTGCCGAAGGGTCTCCTTCACTCAAAATTAGCTTAATTGTTAGTCAAAATAATTAAACCGGATTTGAAAAAAAAAAAAACATAGAACCAAAAATGTAAAAATATAAAGCATACTATAAAATTGCTTCGATTTTACTTTGGTGTTGAGTTAATCAAACTGTCAGCTTGACTGGTCAAAGTCAATCAAATATTAACTCATAATCAAATTTAGTTTTTTCTTTGAACCACACTACACCAGCCAACATGTTTAAACGGTTATTGGTCATAATGGTTGGACCAATCCATCCATAATAACGGCATTTATATTAAATGGTGAATGGTATGCTTATTTGGCAAGTTTATTTAGTGTGATTATGAGAGAGAGTTGTGGGATAAGAAATGTGATTAGGTGCCCTCGGTGACTTACTTTGGAACCCACATTTCATGAATTTTCCATATAGAGAGAGATCATCAAACTATTAAAGATTCAAAATTATCTTGAATTCGAAAAAAATTAAAATCATGCAAGTATAAAAATGGTGATGATAACTCATTGGAATTTGGGGATTCAAAAAAAAAAAAAAAACTCCCAATGGAATTTGAGGGTATTTTCACAATTATGAGTAAATTTTGGGGCTTCTATGTGACATTTGAGAGAGAGAGAGAGTGGATTGGCAAGTGGATAAGCAATTGGAAGAAAGAGTGGGACAAGATGATGACTTGCAACTCCTTGCAAAGGAGAAAAAGATAAGAAGTTTGGGTTCAAACTTTTGGGGAGTTGTTATGAGAGAGAAAGTTGGGGAGAATGAATTATTGCTAGGGGCAATGACCATAATGCCACCTCATGTAACAAAGACCATCATAGCCCTAACTCATTTTTAAATTACCAAAAATACCCCTAAACTATATAGTGATTAAAGAAGCGCAAGTTGCATACCAGGTTTGCATAAGATTGGAAAATGGTTTGTTGGGTGTTTTAGTTATTTTATTTTTTTGAATGGAGAGAGAGAGAGTGGAAATATTTATTTGGGGGGAAGTGAGGGAAAATGATGAATTGGTTTTGTTGGTTTGAGAAGGTTTTGGGCTGAGCATGGCAGGGGTGTGATTGAACTGTTGTTGGGTGTGGGTGTGGACCTACACCTGGGTCAGCTTCATTTTGTTGGAGTATTCTTGTCCTTTAGAGGGAGAAAGAGATGAATGAAATGAGAGAGTGAAAAAGGATCAAATCAAAATCATGAAATGAATGAGAGAGAGAGATCAAGTGGATGAAATGAGAGAGATAGAGACAAAGAGGGAGAAACAAGTGCATGAAATGATGGGCAAGATAGATATCAAGTGTATGACATATGTGAGAGAGATGGAGAGAGATAGAGGAGTGTAAATATTTGTGGTTGTTTAGAAAAAACCATAAAATGATAGGGGCTAGCGTGTTCATTTAAGAGAACTTAACATTGGTGTTTTTCACACGACATTGTTTTGCATTATTTAGAAAATAGGGAGGTGAAATTTTGTATAACATAAAAATACGCCCCTAATGATATGGGAAAGCTTTCTATATTTTCCGAAGTTATATACTTCCCCCTATCCAACCGTCCGATTTGAATGGACGGTTTAGATAGGCCCATTCACAATGTCAAGCCTCTGCATTGTTTTATTTTTAATTTGTGAGATCAAATTTTGGGTATTCGCTCTTGGAAAATGGTTTCATGTGGGCTGGACCGTATTTCTATAATATAGGGTCAAGAGGTATAAAGCATCCACCATAAAGATAGATGCAAATACGTGGTTCACCTTAAAACAAGTATCAAAATGTTTTTTAACATAATTGCTATTTCTAATTTTTAATTTTATTTTATTTTTCATATTCATGATCTTCATGTTAAAGATTATATATTCTCTAATAATTAAGATTAAATTATACTTAAAATATATATTTATCGCCACGCCCGCATTTCTACAATATGCGGGTTGGCTGCATAGAAACCGTGTCCTTCACTCTTTTCTTAAATATATTTTTTAAGTACACCTAATTGAGATGACGACACATACCAAATTTCATATTCATATGATTTGGAGAAAAAATAAAAATAAAATACTCTAAGACATTGGATCTAGATCAAACAGTCAATGATTCATTTGATCTAAATTGGACAGCTAGATGGAAGGAAGAAAGTCCACAACTTCTATACTGTAGAAAAAGTATAAAAACATTTCTCTAATGATATTTCAATTTCCAAAAGTTAATAAGAAGTGTCCTCTTCTAAAATATGAGAATATCTCAAGTGTCCACACCAAAAATCTTATGTGTTTTGCCCTTTGCATAGGGAAAAAGTTTGTATAGAGCCGAGGCTCTAAACAATCAAATTTGAGTCTACTTCAAAAATTTCATTAGAAGAGGTTGTTTTGATGCTCAAATATATTCAAATTGATCATCTCGACATCACGAAACATGAACATGAGAAAAAAAAATGGATTTCAAGTTTTGAAAATAGTGTAGTTTGTAACGCATTTTTTTACCGTCAATTTTCAAGATTTTCAAGGTTTCATAGATCTATCGATCTACATTAGTTTTTTTGAAGTTTTAAACTTTACAAATAAATATAAAAATATATTTTAAAACTATCGCAAATATTTCCAATATTGAAACCACATTTCTCGATACTATTTGAAGGTAGGGTCTAATTTGATTGTTTAGAGCCTAGGCTCTATACAAACCGCACCCTTTGGTATATTACATATAAGATATGATTTGACTATAAAATCCGAGGCATGTAAATTATTAAATTAATTTTTTTATAGATATATTATTTTAAAATATCAAAATATTAGGGTGCTATGAAACTGACCCTTAAAGACTTAAAACATAAGTTTTTGGATTCGAAAGAGGCAAAATAACTCTGCATGGTTTAGAGAGGGGAAAACGCAAGAGATATTTCTCTTGCACGTGCCATCTTTGATCTTTATAGCCCATGATGTGCGCGTGAGATAGGAACCAGACCATCATTTTTTTTATGGGATTTGATGTCGGGCAATTTTGGGCTGGAATTGGGTTTTTTTACCCTCAATTATAGTGTTTTAAAAAACGGATTGTATGTGGATACGACCTCTATTGGACCGATCTGGATCAGCCAAATCATGGGATATGGATAAATCAAATAAGTCATCTAGCCATTTTCTTTTAAGGGGGAAAAAAAAGTTGTATAATGCCGTATTTCATGTGTGTGTTTGATGACACAGTGTTTAAATCATCAAAAAAGACAAAGTAAACATGGGGATTAGTGAAAATCGGGTTGATCCTCAATTTCATGGGAATCAGCCTGGCTACACTGCGAATTTTATCCTGATTTGTGGTTCCTGATTTGATTAGCGATCTTTCAAATGCTATTTGAGACTACAAGATTGTGATCCTTGATATCAAATGACAAAAATAAAGTACAGACAATTAATAAAAGGGCTAGACGATATACACTCCTCTTATCCAACCGTCCAATTTAGATAAAGTGAGCCATTGATCGTTTGATTTAGATCCGACTTTTCAGAGTACTTTATTTGTAATTATTTTTTAGAATTTATATGAATATGAAATTTGATACGTTCCATCTTCTCAATGCGGCGCATCTAAAAGAAATATTAAAAAGATTTTTTTTATAAAATATAATGACAAAAATACCTTTTAAAAATTTCAAGGGTATTAGACCATTATATTTTAACAATAATATTTGTTTTATATTTTTTACAAGTGCGAATTTAAGAGATGAGTTGACACTCAAAATTTTTCTAGAACAAAATTAAAAACTATAATATAAAGATGCGATATTGTGATTGAGGCCATCTCAACCATCCATTTATAATGGACACTTAAATAGGAGAAGTATATAAATTTTATGGCGTAGGAGAAGATTGAAAGTTTGCCCTCAAACTATTCAAAAAGTGGTTGAATCAACTAATTTGCTACAAAAACTTTTACTTTCCTAATAAAATATATATAATTTAGGTACCCCATCAACTATTTTGTGGAAAATACCAAACTCCCGATGTTCCATGTTTTTGGTACTTTTGCCACGTTACGCACTTGACCTAAATACCCTGATCATTTAGAGAACATTTTTTTCATAAAAAATCATGTCCCAAATTTGACATGCGGAATAAGTAGGGCTATTGTCGTCTTTTATATCAAATGTTTAAAGCCGGCTAAATTAACAAAATGTTACCACTTGTTCCAGTTTCCAAACCCTAAACAAAATTTTCCATATTTGAATTTTGAAACGGATAATGAACAGTACCATTAAAATCAATTGAGGAACATTTAGCTTAATCAAATTAAGTGAGTCAAATTACCAAAACACCAATCATCCTCAAAATCAATTGAGGAACATTTTCCACGATCGAGAGAACATAACAATGTCTCAACAAATGGGTATTTTGTTAAGGGAGAACCAATATAGAGATGGTTTGCCATTTGTGGTTTCTCATGTCCATAAATATATGATGCATAAATCTACATTTGTGTATCAACACCACCTTGGGAAAATTAGTGGCATTTTAGTCAAATCTAAAAGATCAAAGGAGGATGTCTATTCCACCTTGGAGAATATTAGGTAGACATCATATATTATTTAGAAAGATATGCGCATAAATCATGAGGGTAGGAAATTTATAGATTGTTTATTGAGAGATGGAGAGATAGAGATGGGTTTGCTCAATAGAGAAAGATGGGGTTTAGAGAGAGAGAGAAATGGGGTTTGCTCAATAGAGAAAAATATGAAAGCAGCTTATTCCTTTTTTAGAAAACTATTGTGATATAGTTTAGTATCCAAGTGCTTTAAATTAACAAACTATGGTGGAAAGGGACTACCATTGGAGATATCAGCAATCAAAATATAGTGCAAGAAATCTCACATTTTGGATACGACAGCAATCTCATTTGGACATACACATATTAAAGGGATATTGACAATATGACATGGAGATGCAACTCTTCTCCATGGTTTCTTGTTAGTGAAAGGTGTGCTTTGGTGGCCCCCCACATAATGGATCGTTTGAGTGCAAACTTGAGGATTCCTGAATGGTTGGTTCATGGTGGTAGCACCTCCATGCTTAGTTATCACGTTGTAGTTTTCAATACTGCTGACATCACTTACTGACATTTTAAAAAAAACTAACTCCTCAATCTATATGAAAAAATGGGCAAAGGCTTGTCTTCCACACTGAATTACCAAAAAAGATAAAAAAAACTTTGAGGACTGTTGTCGTGGGATAGATATTAATGTTACAAGGTTCTTTGGACAGAGAAAGTCTAATGTTATGTGGACACCAATAAAAGATAAGCGTCCTAGTTTAGTTTTAGAGTTCATTAATAATCATAGGTGTCCAATACTTTAGCCTAAAAGGTGGATAAACTAAACACAAGTACATAATACTCTTTATTGAGTTGGTAAAAACAATTTGTAAACCTTGTGTAAGGTGAAAATATAGGAAAACTCCGTGCTTACTCTGGAGACAGATGGTAGTTTGGGCATCGGCAGGTTTACACCATGTTTCTTATTCAGAAATAAGGAGGAAAGTGTTAAATGAGATAATAGGTTCTATACAAAGGTGGTCAACATAGCGAGTAACACAATTTGATGTCTTGAGTTTCATTCTCACCATGTCCCAAATTAAAATATATATCTAAATGATAAATGTTAGTGATCCCATTTGTAGGCCAATAAATGAGATAGAGAGAGAGAGGATGTTAATGGATGAGACTTGCCTTTGGTGATTACCCGCCAAATGGCAACTATCTTTCTTTGGATAGGGAGTTGTTATATCTATTTCTTTGGATAGGGAGTTGGCATATCTATTTGTATGGGCCCATGTGTCCCTATAGAGAGTCTATTTTTTTTTTTATTATTATTATGAATATGAGATGGAGAGCATGAAGGCTAGCTGAATAAGCAACCCACGTGAAACACAAATTGCTTGCATCCAATAGAGACATGCAGGTGGACACATGGCCGGGGAATTGGGGGACCTAAGTGTTTTGAAAAACCAATATGTGGTTATGCAAAAGTTATTTCACATGGTATAATATATAAGAAATGTTTCTATATTTCCCCTACAACATAGATGATCTATGTTTCCCTTAACATCCAGCTGTTCAATTTTGATCAAGAGAGCCACTTACTGTTTGATCTTAAATCCCACGTCTCAAAATATATTTTTTTTAGTTTTTTTTATACTATTGTATGAATATGAAATTTCATACGTGCCATTTTTTTATCGGGGCGTACCTAGAAAAAATATTAAAAAAAATTTTCGATAAAAATATAATGATCAATATATCCTTTAAAACTTTCAAAGGTATTTTGATCATTTTATTTTATTGAAAATATTTTTTTACATTTTTCGCTAGTGCGAGTTTAATAGAGGATTGAACATACAAAATTTGGTATCAAAATAGTTTATAGAAAAAAAATTAAAAACAAAATAGTGCAGATACATGACATTGTGATTGGGGCAATCTTGGCCCTCCATTCATAATGGACAACTGGATAAGGATAAGTATATAAGTTTTATGTTGTAGGGGAGGCATAGAAAGCTTGCCCATAATATATATTTTTTCAATATAATGGCAATTTTAGAAAATTTTAGAAGTACATTCATTATCATTATCATCTTAGCCTTATCTCAACTATTTGGGGTTGGTTAATATGATCAAGATTAATATGATAAAGATTATAAATGTGAAAATGTAACATAATCCTCCTCCTTCTCTGGGTTTGGGACTATGATTGGCTTGGGATAGAGTTATTTTTACAATAACATTGATTGTGCTAAATTTTATTTCACACATTTTAGAGGGCATAATTCGTCATGGTAATATTTTTTATAGATATAATGGTAATCATAGTGCACTTCTATCATTTAATCAAACTTCTTGTATCCTTATGCTTATATCTATCAGGAAAAATATTTGGTGTCTTTGGTGGGTCGGCATGTTCTTGTGTCATTCTGAAAGGACTTAGGTCTCTCTATGGGACTTAGGTCTCTCTATGTCAGATCTATTATCTTGGCAGTGGATATGATACACTTATAAAATTTTGAACATGGTTATAAGGATTGGATTTGAACTGGTAGTCCGACCGGTCAGACTGCTAACAGGTGTCTCGGCCAGTCTGGTTCAAGGTGAAAATGAAGTTTGTTTGAAATTGGTCAAAATTAATGTTTGACCTGTTTTAGCCAGTTGGAGCACCCGATTTTAACCAGTTCAATTAGCTAAATGAGTCAAGAAAATTATTTTAAATATATTTTATTTTTTTAAAATTATTATATCTACTCTTCTTTATTTTTTACTAATATCCAGTCTAACCAGTTCAACTAGTGATTGGATCAGTTTGATTAGCTTGAATCTCTTACTCGTTCGATGGCTGGTCCAATTCTAAACCCAAATTCCATCTTGTCCATCTCCAACATGAATTTGGAAGAGCATATTCATCGGACTAGATGCATCCCAGTCACATTTAAACTCGATTCATCCATTAAAACACTCATATAGAAAAAAGCAGAAGCACATTAGATACTCAAAATGTGCAATATTCCCTTAACATTGTTTGGGCCGGTGAGGGGATGTGCTAAAGTCAAGCTGACCCTAGATATGGACAATGAAGTAGGTAGAGCTGCACATGTGAGTGGGGACATGATTTCGACAATTTTTAAGCATTAATTGAGGGGGGCCTTGAAAATGAGCAAATGTGCTGAAAATGAATTTATGAACTTACTACTCTCGAGAATTAAGTTAATGACAACTTAGAATGAGACTTTAAGGTCTCAAGTTTTCATATATCAATGAGACTTCAAAATTATTTTTTATAATTAAAACTTAGAAAATTTTATGCATATATCCCCCCATAATTTCCTTAAAAAAATTCAAATTTTGTTTTCTTATTCGCATAACCTTTTTTCTTCTTTTTTTATTCCTAATATTTGGATCTTCATGATCCGAAGTCACGAAGTGATTTTATGACTTTGGATCTTAAAGAACCAAAATCAGCCCATATACCCCTTTTTGCCTCAATTTTTTTTCTCAGTTTGCCTCCACTTTGAAATGTTGGATTTGCAAGTTCCAAAGTCCTATGTGATTTTGGATCTTGAAGATCCGAAGTACTACGTAACTTTTGATCTTGAAGATTCGAAGTAGTAATAAAATGGAGTACGACTTCAGATCTTCAAGATCCAAAATGTTAAAATAATTTAATCATTTATGATCTTAAATATATATATATATATATATATATTTTAAAAGTCTGGGGACAAAACATAAAATTTTCAAAAATTTAATAATGTATCTTACCCAAAAAATCATTATTTCGTAATAGATACAGATTGACTGATGGGATGTCCTGATATTTGATAATGAGGAAATCATGCAATTCCCATGATTTATTCGGTGTAAGGTGATGAATCTCATTTAATTTCAGCGCAATAGCACAGGAATTGGTATTTATGCTCAACTAACTAGGGGTGGCAATCTGATTGGATCGACTCGAACCGGGGCCCGATCCATGTCTAAGTTTTGGACCCATCGGGTCTTAGGTCCGGGTCCAACATGGACCCTATCAAGTTGGCTTGGGTCCAGGTCAGGATCGGCACAACCCAATATCGACCCAACCCCGTACAAAATATATAAAAAAATATAAAATATAAATACACTAAATAATGTATAAGAAAAAAAATTTATTTTTTAATTTCCCGACTTGGGTTTGGTCAGGTCCAGGTCTAAATGACTTGGACCGGACATGGATCAAGGTTGAGTCTAGGTGATACCTAATCCAGTCGATCCGTGCTGGGCCGACCCAATCCAACCGGTAGACACCCCATAAGCTAACTCTTCAAAACAACGATGAGTACTTAAAACTCGAGAGTTTGTATACTATGGCAGCATTAGGATATAAAACAGTACGCTAGCAACATCTTAGCTACTGGTTATCGACAACAGACGGTTGGGGAGTGTTGCTCCTCCCAGCCCCTAATCAGTCATCTAATGTCCACAACTGACGACGGTAGTCACTCTGAGTGAGGAAGCAACACTCCTCAACCATGCATTGTGGACATTGGATGGTACCTTTGAAGCTTCAATTTTTGGTTCTTGAAGACTTGAAGTCGAGGCTTTTAAGACTTGAATAATCTCAAATATCTGAATTATAAATTAGGTTATCATTTCAAACCTTCAAGGTTCGGAGCCAAGACCTTTGTGTTCTAATCTTATATGAGAAGTGACGATGAAGATATAAAGTCATGACTTTTAACTTGACTTTCGATTTCGAAGATTAAAAGTCAAAGATGGGGGAGTTATAGAAAAATAAAAAAGGAGGTAAAATAAAGGGTGTAGCCATAAAATATCAAAATTTGGGAAATTTTTATGAGAAAATATAATGAAACCATTCGTTTTTGCTACAAGGTGGTCACAATTAATATTCACTATTGGATTTGAAATTAGATGGCTGTATTTATTCCATTGACCAAGCTCAAACATCAAAATAAATTTTTTCAAACTTTGCAAGACACCCATGCTATCAGATTTCACATCGGATGGTTGTAAGTAATTGTGATATCCTTTACATAAAAGTAAATAACATTATATACAATCCCTTTCTATAATAATATTTTTTTGGGGGGACATGAGCATGATTTTCTCTAAGTGTTTCTACAACTATTACATGAAATTATGACGTATTGATTTTAGCACTTAAATTAACATAGGAAATGACTATAGCCCTATAATTTGTTGTTCTACACATCAGATGTTTAAATATTAATTACATAGTTTAAAAGAAAGTATTTTAGTGAACATTTTCATTTAGTTCATATAAGTTATGAGAGAAAATTCCAACAAAAATAAATTTTATTCCAACAAAAAAGAAACATGAAAAATGATTTAGATCATATTTATTTTGAAATTTACAAGACAGTGAACCGAAGATTTTCGACGGATTTCATGTCATAGGACTATCTGGTCGCACATGAAATTTTGCTAGCTATACCATATGCACAATTGATCCCACGGGATCACCACACATACTACCTGCAACCCTATACAAGAGCAACCCAAGCCATCCTCTCTCACAGTTCACATTTTCCCGCTTAACTGCGACTCTCTCTCTCATCCAATCACTCAGCTTTCACAGTTCACATTTTCCCGCTTAACTGCGACTCTCTCTCTCATCCAATCACTCAGCTTCCATGCATTAGAAAACTGTAAGTTTATTTGTGTTATTTTTTTCTTTTATTTTTGCTCATAATTATCGTCCTGATCGTTAATATGCGACAATGATTCTCCATCTCTACTATTTTCAATATATTGAAGCCGCATTTTTCTTTGTATTCATTTTTTTTTTTTGTGCATTTTCAGTTTTCCCTTTCCATTATTTGTTCAATTTCATTTAGTGGATGAATTTCATTTTAGATTGAGACTTTAGAGTATGTTTCTGAAGAATTCATGCTATATTTATTATTTCTTGCTCTAATTCATGTTTTTTATTGGAGAGATTGCTGAACCCAGTTCTCATACGGAATTTTCACAATTGGCAGTTTTGTTTTAATTTTATTTAGAATTTCCATGGTTTATGTGCCATAAATTTTAATGAATGATGAAATGTTCACGTCATTTGTTGAAGTGCATTGTCTTATACATCTATTAATGCTTGTCTCAGTTGCTTATTTGGTATTTATTGTTGCCTTGTAGAATTTTTGAGACACATTCAAATTGGGTTTAGTTTTCTTCCGCTCTCTCTTTCTTGCTCTTAATTTTTGTTTCAGTAATTATTTGCTACTGTCTTATAGAATTTATGATGGAGACTTGAATTGAGTTTGTGGCATTTCTAGCTATCCCTTGTTGTTTTTGTTAGGTGTAGAGAAACGACAGTAAGAATGATACTAGCTAGCTGCTACTTGTATTTGGGTTTTCCCTTATAAAGCACGTGAAACGAATTCTGCTTGTAATTGTCTTTGCTAATTCCATAAAAGTTATTTTTTACTACTTTTATTGAATAGGATTATGCATTCTCTTTGGAGAATTCGAAAAGCTTGCAGTTCTGCTTTTTGGGGAGCTACTTTATTTATTTATTTTGTTTTGCTGGACCTTAAAGAATGTATGCAGGTGCATTGTGGGATTTTGTTTGGTGACATTAACAGTTTATGTCTTTTCAATTACTGGCCTTTAACATGCCTTGATCTAGATAGCATGCGAAATACTAGGCACTGTGTGGTTGAAATTTTTTATTGGAGTATTTACTTAGTACAGTATGAATGCGTCAATGGCTTCTAATATATCAAAAAATAAAAAATATTGACCTTGTTTTTAAAGCTAAAATTCACACCTTTTCTTTTGGAGATTCCTTTTTCTTTGGGAATCGTTTTGGATAGCGGATAGTGAAGAGCATTTCCATGGTTTTGGGAACTGAAAACTGTCAATAAGTGAGAGTGGTTTGAAGCCACGATACAAACAAATGAAAGAAAGGATAGAAACCAATGATCCTAATTAGGAGCCTTCCTTTGTTCGTTACTTCGTATAAAGTTGCAGATAGCATTAATATAATATGAATAGTTGATTGGCCGCATGAACTTTACTTGCATTGAAAGTTGAAACCTAACCTTTTATTTCTTCATAACTTTTATAACTTTATTCCTCACAGTTCTCACATGTTCAATGTCTTTATTTAATGTACTTATTATGCTCATGAGTTGGAAAATTTGCGTGACTTCTTTGTTTTTTTTCTTTCTTGAAAATTTTCAGGAAGCATTTATTTGAGTTACTTCGGCTGCCATGATTGTGTGTTGTGCAAATGTAGCATTCAGTTCTCATAGTGAGATGATGTTGTAATGGCATGCAATCATCATCATATTCAGTCCGCTTGGCGAAATTTGCACATGCTTCTTCAAATACCAATGATTCCAAGGAGTAAATATGTGAATTTTAATGGCCACCTACGTATTCATCATTTTTTGACTAATATAGCTGGAAAGGTATTTACTCTTTTCAAATTGTTATTCGTGAGAGAGTTCTAGCTGTTTATACCTGTTTATATTCTTTTTTGTTTGCATAATTTGAGTAATATTTACTTTTAATTCTTGTTTTCTACTGTATTGATTTTTTTTTTTTATTTGTGCAAATTTGGATGCATTTATTAAATAGGCTGCAAATTTTGTGTAGTAATCTTGTTAATTATCTTCTTTCTACAGTTAGAGTGACTTATTAAAAAAAGATTATTTGATGAATGATGGAGTAAAGTTTTCCTCATAGATGAATAATGACCTCATTTATAAATATGTAGAAAACAGTCACGACAGTCACAAGTCTATAGTGGTATACAAATCCCCAAGAACCATGCTATTTATAGTTATGTTTAGAATTGCCTAACATATCTACCTTTGCATTCGCCTTCGTTGATGCATAAACTGCATATTTGATGCCACAATTTGATAATAGGTCATTTGTTTCTGCTACGATTTCCTCTTTAGTTTTCTTGAATCTGAGGAGGGACTCCCCTTTTAACTGAGGTTTGGACAAGTCGATTTTTTCCTGATCATAGAGTTGAGAAATGTGGCTGACGAAAAGCAAATTCAACGCACTTGAAAATTGTAAGATCACCCGAGTCTTTAAAGCTCAGCTAGGTGGCCAAAGCTGAGTTGACAGGGCAATATATGAGTCTTATGACTGAGTTTCTGAACAGCAATTCTAAGCTCCTAATAACTTTTTGGGAATCACCTTTAATAATTTGTCATTTCTATGAATGTTGACTGGAGGAACTTCCAAATCTTATCGAATGGGTTAAGTTCTCGCTTGAAGAGTAAGAACTCAACAGGACCTTACCCCTCTTGCTCTCTCAGGAATCATATTTGCCTCAGTTCAGGATGCATCCTTGACCCCAAAAGGCTTCAAATAGCCCTTGAGGTTTCCTTCATTGTTCCTTATCACTCCTTTGATGTGACTTCTATTCCAAGGTAGAATTTATGGTGTTTAATAACTGAAACTCGGATCTTAGCCATTTGATAACTGATCAGTTGATTCTTAATCCTTTTGTGCCCATAAGGACAACCCCAACATGTGGCAGCATTCATAGGTCAGTATATGGTCCCAGAAAATTGATAATGTGGATGTGCATTAGAAATGGAATACTGATTTTCAAGTTATCACCTTGGGTGCGTAATAATACTAATTAGTCAATTTAAGCAAGAAGTACTGAGTATCGAAATAGTTTCAATGAAGACACAAGAGTGATTGAGGGATGTTTTAAGTGAGTGCATTTTGGTATATTTCTATCCTCAAACGAGCAGGAATTTCATTATTTGGGAATTGAATGTTGTCAACCTAATATTCAGTTGCAAAACCCAACGTTTGGGAGTGGTGGCTTCCTTTTGAATTAATTTGCAGGCGATACACATTTTGAGGTGATTGTTAGGGAATTGCGTTGGTTAATAGGGTATAAGTTCTTGCACTTCAGAAAAATTGGCACACGAGCTGATGGTGTGAAATGAACACCTGTTGGGATGTTATGTGTGATGAAGGGTGTATGATAGTCTTACAGTTATGTGTTGTGCTTGGGCGCTTGAGGTAACTTTCAGAAGTTCAAAGGGTCAGGTGGATTCACTGTTGTTGTGGCAGTATTACATTTTTTTAGTGTGAGAATTAAATTTAAGCGATATGTTTTCATCCTTAAGTCTTCAATATATGAACTTGAGGGTGGTAACTTTGTGATTTGTCCAGATTTAGAAGTCAGAATATTAGTCGAATATTGTGCACTTACACAAGAATTCGCTGAAAGAGGCAAAGGTTCATCCAGGGATTTGTGCAACAAAGAGGAAGTAAGTCAGTGGGAGCTGATACTAATCCTCTAGTATATTTGCCTGGTTCCTTAACTAGAGCCCCAGCGTGAAATTCAAATCTCCAATTCTAAGATATCAATAGAATTGTCCCAAACATGTGGGCGTGGGGTTTATCATCGCATAATGGGTTGCTTTGTCAGACATTTGTACCTTTGTCAGTGTCCATGAAATATCATAAGGACCAAATAGTTACATCCTTTGCTGTCATGAATTTGATTGTTTATTCATGTTGGGGCACCTGTGTAGCTATGGCAGTGCAATCAAGCCAAATAGGCATTTATAAAAGTTTAACTGAGTGCTTACTTAGAATGTCTATCCACAGCTCATGCAATTTTAATTACCTGAAAATTGTTATAAGTTATGATCTTCAGATTTCCAACATAATGGTTGCTATCTATATTTCCAAGTTTTAGGTGTCCTCGTCAATTGATTTTGGCTTATTTACTGAAATACATATGATACACACAACAATTTGATTCACCAGCAAAGGTAATAATAATATATTTCTATCTGGAGACCATCATGTTATATTCTACTCTTGGATATGTGTGTCATTAGTAAAGCTACACGAGAGAATGACTATCAATTGTGGAGTAGTGCATTACTGCATTTGTTCCCCTGGTTTTTACTCATTTCTTTGTTCTTCACTGCATTTTGAACTGTGAGTATTACTTCATTGATTTGACATTATGTACCTCCTTTATCTCCTTGTTCTGAGAGCATATGATGTTTTGTTGCTAATATTTTGTAGAAATAGAAGTTACATTTAACCTGATATTCATTTCATGCAAGTAGCCGACTCACGGTAGAGAAAATTTACAATAAAAACAACTGTACATATTATGACAGATTTGTGATTTTGAGTTTTAAGTTTTTGATACTGTCCCAGGAATGTACTACACTTCCCAGTGGTGGGGATTTGCCAAAAATTGGGAAGTCTTTGGCTTGTCAAACTGTTTCAGATCCGTCCTCAGAAGTTGACAGAACAAACTTGAAGGATGTGGCAATTAATACGAGCCTGTTCAAAGCGAGAGATAACACCCTGAACACTCTGAATGGTCGACTAATGCTGATTGATGGAACAGCAGTCATGTACAGATCATATTACAAACTTTTATGTATGCCTCAAATCTTGGAATACATTTATTTTTTGAGCTGTTCTATATGATATTTGCAACTTCTTTGATTCCTCCAATTTGCTTTTTTTAGTGATATTTGATTGAGAATGGTTAAGTCACTACTGAAGAAAGCTGATGTGCTCTTTTTTTCTCTTTAGCCTTAAAACTTGTGTGAAGTATCAGTGGTTTGGGAGTCTCATTATGGGATTTTTTTATTAGCGAATAGTTCAGATTTCAGAGTTGCTAGTGATTGTACAGACTGGCAGATGGTGGGGTTTGTTGGCAACAAGCAGTGAAGAATATTTGCATTGAAGTATATCGTATAATGGGGGTAGGTAGGTAGGAAGGGAAGGGGGAGGAAAGCATGTGTAAGGAGTGTGCTAGAGATGGGAAGCATATTGGGATAGGGGAAAATGAGGACTAGTGAGGGTGTATGCATGAAAGAGTACAAGCATTGGGTGGTGTTAGATGAGTAGTGGAAAGGTCTGATGAATTGCAGGGGTTATGTCTAGGGGAATGTTGAGATAGGAAACTTTGATAGATTATTGTACTATTGGGTGTGTAACAAGAGAGCACCAATGCATTTTTCAAATTTTGGGGGTTGTGAAGGGCAGGTTCATAACTGAGACGATGGTAGGACTTGTAATAAGGAAAATTGGGTTTTCATTAGGAATTTGGAATTGCTTTTCTTGTGCAGTGGAAAGCTCAGAGGTGGAATAGGTAGCCTCATCTAATGGAGATAATTTGAATCTAAAGTGGGAAGCTTCTAGGTAGTGTGAGATCCACAACATTGCATTGGTTTGTTAAGTAAATATCGATAGACTTTTGATATGATTGTCTTTGCCTTCTTCTTCTTTTTTATCCAACTAGCTGGTTTCGAAGCTAATCCATATGTTCCTGTACAAGTCTATGGATGTATGGGAGTTATGAGCTCCTCATGATTCCTTTGAGTCCTGCATGTCACTATACTCAGTGTTTTAAAATTGGGCTGACTTGTTGCCTAGGTAGTCGAGGGCCTAGGTGCATTGCCTAGGGGTAGCTAGGTGCCTAGGCATCTGTCAGGGCCTTGAGCCCACTGTTTGCATATATTATTAACACACATGGCAAACCCATAACAAAAGGCCCATTTGAAACTGGAGGATGGGTATTCGGGCATCAACTTATCCCAAAATTTCTTAAAAGATAGGGGTAGTGATGGTTCCTGGGCAAAGGACAGCTTGCAGACGGCAAATGTGTAGGGTTGTTAACCCTGACAGAAATTCGGTACCAAATAGCTGGAAAACTTCTGGGATTACTGAAAATGGTGGAAGGGCCCTGAATGAATGCATTTTTGGCCCAAACTCCGGGGATCTTCATTTTGGATGATAGAGGACCTCCCAAATAAAAACCATGGGTTTCGGAGTTAGTTATGACCCGGATCTACTGTAGAGAGCACAATAAAGGGGCAATAGTTGAAGATGACGAAAACGGATGCAATCAACCCCAAATCATGCCTCGATAGAGTCCCCACCATGCCAAAGATATCCCCCAAAGTTTCAGCCCAAAACAATGTTGGATGGAGAAGATATGTCAAAAAGAATTTTTGGACTATAGCCTATGGGGTGTGGAGTAACAAAAAAAAGGGGTAAAATTACAAAAGAGCTCTTGGAAATCGGAGCCCCATGGCCCCAAGACTCACGCGGATGATAGTAAACTGCCAAAAAACCTTAACCTCAAAACCTCGTATTTTTTCCATACTGAAGATTTGGTGATGTTGCCTACTTTTGAAAAATAAACTTATGCCATCAAAGCAATGGGTCAAAACTTTGCAACATTGCACATTTTTTGGCGAACTTCTTGCTTCGATTTTTCCCATATCCTATAGAATCTCGAGCTGAAGTTCGACTATGTCATTCTCCTCGACGAGATCTTTTTGTTGTTATATATATATTTTGGGGTATCCGCTCCTGGAAGTTGAAGAAAATTTAGAGAGAAGTTTGGACATTTCTATATTTATACAAATCGCAGTCCATATGATCTCTGCCTGATTTTTCATTGACTTCTCCCAATCCCGTGGGTGGGGGGTGGTTTCCAGCCAAATTTGATCTATTATGATCGTGACTCGATGAGGTTTCCAATTGTATATGAAAAGTCACGATCAAGGCATGGATCAGGGGTTGTTTTGAAGGAAAAATGTATCCGATTTTGGGATGGTGCTGATTTTCTTGGTTTCATAGCCTCAAAAGGCCATAACTTGCCCGATCAATGGGATTTTTACACGGTTTTTGTTGCAAAACGACCGTGGTGGCAAACCTTGAATCTCATGGCATAGGAATAAGGAAATACGACGAGAATTTGGTGGGATAAGGTGAGAAAGGTCTAAAGCGTATGAAGTTGAAATTGTATAAATGCTCAAAACTCCACCAAAATCTCCAGAGTTTTTAAGCCAAATTTGATGCACATCGATTGCTTCGTTGTGATCAATGATTTAACCGAGACAGATCACCGGTTTCGACGCCGGAAAGCAAGAAATGACGGCCCCATACCATATGTATGGTTTGAGGGAAGCTTGTTAGGGATTAGAGTGTAATTTCAACCATTGTTGGCCAAGTTTCCCTATCCTTTTGAGTTTGGACGGGATAAAAGTTGATTATCCATTCCCCCTTAAAGTTGATTATTCATTCATGTTCTAAACTCCAACTATATCAGGGTTTAAGCACCCCATTTTTGGGGGGTTGGAGTTCATTTGTGTGGTTTAGGGTGGAGAGAAATTCTAGCGAGATAAAGAGAGCTCTCTGAGGTGGAGAGTGACCTTAACCTATAGCCTAGAGAGAATGTAAGCTAAAGAGAGTAACCCTACCTTTAGCTCTAAGCTTCCGAAGTTCTAGAGAGAGAAACTCCATCCCAATCAAAGCCCAAGCAAGGCACACCTTATCCAATCCAAAGCTAGCAAGAGAGAGAGAGAGCATCAGGGCTTCGGATCGGACAGTAATTCGGGTTGGATCCAAGTTCAAGTGGATCTAATCTGGATCCAACCAAGTTATTAAAATATTATATATTAGTTTACATATATGTATACATATATGTTATATAGAATTTTTTGTTATATATTATTCTATAGATATAAAATAATATATAAAATAATTTTTTTGGATCCAACCATGTTCGGAACTGGATCCCATGTATACGTTTCAGATCCGATCCTTCGAATCCAAACCTTGGATCTATACCCAAATCCGGATGGGGTCCGAAATTCTGATTTTGGATCCAAACCAGGTAAATTCTCAGCCCTACCTAAGGGTACTCCTGTCGTGTGGGAGTGTTTTTTTTGTATATAGAGCTCCTAGTTTGTGGGATGCCATTTTTTTGATACGTATGTACTTCTCTACCTTCATTACAATAGAATAGAACAGGTAACCTCTTCAAAAAGAAAAATAAAGCTTAAGATATGGATGTGGTTCCCAAAGGTACTGCATATGCATAGAGTCATGGAGTTGAATGTGGATTATATGAAATGGATCCATGGTTGAACTCTCCCCTGTTGACAGACTTACCAAAAAAGTTCCGTTCTTGATAGAAAGACCAAAGCCTTTTCCTACTATGAGACCAAATTTGATGCTTTTTTTATTTGAATGTGAACATAAATTTTGGCCTTGTGATTACAAGAAGTTGAATTTGTGAGAGGGAACCAACAATTACTGAATATCTGGTTATTGTTTTGGTTTCATTGAGTATATTTGGCTTTCCTTTTTTCACCTTGTTAGGATTTATCTTTACTATTATTTTCAAGATTCGACAATATTTTTTAGTTATGATTATTGATTTTATTTATGTGGTTGGTGGCATTGTTAGCTAGGTTGCATCATGGCCATTTAGAACATGCTGATGGCAATGGAGATTGGGTTCTGACCATCTTTACGGCGCTAACCACTGTAAGCTATTTAATTTTATTCTAAGCTGGTATTACATTGCCATCCCGATGTTAAAATTTGTCCAAGCATTTGAATTACCGGATTAATTGTTTATACTATAGCTTGCTATGGAGTGCAATTTTCTTAATCTGTCAATATGAGAACTTATTTATGCTTAGGAAAATGCTTAAGTATGAAAATGTACAAGAATCAGGCTTTACTAGCTTCTTTTCAAGGCTTATCTGATATGGTAGAGCTGAGCTGCTAAGAGAGAGCTGATTATGTAATATGGAATGTGCTCTGTGCTCTCTCTTTTAAAGAATGCTAACTTGCTACTCTATTTATGGCTCTTGCTTGGCACCTGGAAAAAAATATATTTGCCGCAAAAATTGTTAATAATGTTTTCTTCATGCTTATATAATGCTTATAATGTGAGTGAAATACTCTTGCTATAGTCTTAGAACTCTCAGGCTGGGCTTGGATCTGTCCAACCTGACTTGACTCGGGACTCAGACTTCACTTGTTTGGTCTTTTTTATCTTTATTCTTAATGTTAGGAAAAGTAAAAATGGTAAAATAACAATCTTAAAAGGATGTATAAGCCTAATAAAGCATGGTAGGCTACATTTGAATGAAATATGTTTGTTTTTAACTCAGCATGCCTTATTTATTTTGTTTTGTGAAGTATTTTTTTGATGACTTTTAAAGTTTCAATATTGATACTTTGAAGATACATTCATTAAAATGAATCTTGCAGGTGCTTGACATGTTGGAATTTTCTCCATCGCATGTGGCGGTATGTTCTTCACTTGTGCTGCTATGGAAAATGCTGTCAATTCTAACTTTGTGCTCTTTTGCTAGATAAATGGTTTCCATTGATTTAGCATAACAAACTTGTGAATGAGGAATTGTCGCATGAATTGCTACCCCTACTAATTGTAGTTTGAGAAATGTGCTATCCAAGTTAAAGTCATTTCACTGCCAAAATTGTTTTGAGTTTTTTTCCATACATTTTATGGAAAACGATTTGAAAAGCCTTTTTTTTTTTTGATAACTAACTTCATTGATGATTTAAGGAGTAGTACATGAGGTTCATAACAGAGTTATAATGTCAAAGATGGGAAACGATCTCAATCAGTCAAAACACATTCTAGCAACCTAAGGTGTCTAAGCATTGTACATGATCCTCATTAAAGGTTCTGTTCGCAAATAATTTTTTATTCGTTGCATTGCCTATATTAAGCTTCTCTTTTTCTAAGGTCTTATATGATGTTGTAGGCATTCATATTAACTGGTTGTATGGGATTTTAAATCCACTGAAATACTACTGCGTGACTTCTGGTTTTACAATTTATATAAATTTTATAGCTTTTTTTTTTGTGCTTTAAAACTGTATTATTCTCGTTTCATAACTGGTTTGATTTTACAAATTATCTAACAAAGTACTTGTTTTTCGACACAGGTAGTCTTTGACCATGATGGTGAGATGCATCATTCTAGATTCTTAACAAGTCTTTTGGTACTCTTTCTGTTTCTTCCACACCTGGTCTTGCTCATTTTGTTTTTCTTTAGAATTGGTGCTCTCCATAGCACAATTGTGTTGCTTCATATTTTGAGATACCATAGTCATCCTTATTCGAGCTGATGAATGGTTTAGAAAGCTTATATGTGATTCCTCCAGCTGCATGCACGTGTACTTAACAGTCTCTTGTGTTATATCTATGAAGCCTTCGCCTCTCTATGGATGTGTGCATGCGTGCAGTGATATTACTTTTCTATTGTTAACTTATATGTTGTGTCACATGTTTGCTGGAGGCTAACCCTGATCCTCTTCTATCCAGTATGTATGGTGTTTTCCAGGATTGCTGAACAAGATATTTCGAATAAATCACCACAAAGCTTTTAACCTGTTTGGTGACTATGTTATTATGCCTGGTATTTGTAGTACTTCAATTGCATGTTGTCTGTGCATGACTTGAATATCATCTGCCATGTAGTTTGACCTGATACTAAACTGTGTATCAGCCAAGTAATCTTCTCATTAGTATTTGTTCATCCAATAGTTTGGGATGCCTAAACATGAAACTTTGGAGGTAGTGTCTAATATTTGAGAGTTGAAGATATGCCTGCATCTGTTTCAACATCAACATGTGTCTCAAATGGTGGATTTGGATATTTAATGATGTAACCTAAGATCAGCCACTCGCTAATCTTTGATTACTGTTGTAGAATAATGATCAAAACTAAAACTTCCTCAAGGTACACGTATCAGGTGAGTCATCTCTCTTTCAGTTAGGGATGGGACATTGGGGGTCCCCCCCTGGGGGTGTCGGGGTGGGATAGGGGGTGGCTGTGGGGGGTGGATGGGGTACTTGGACTAGAAACTTTGATGAGTAAGGTGGTTAACTTTTGTTTAGGTGTTACAATTTAGTGCAGTGTGCAACTACGACTAGTTCCATAAGATGAAATGTTAAGTTCGAGTGTGTAATGTCCATGACCATATCTCATCCACTTATTTGCATATAGAATGTTCTGAAGAGATTCTGTTAGCCCTTGAGTGACCACATTCATTTTGTTTTGGGTCTAAGTTGTTGTTATGACTCAATTTGGCATCAATTTAATGTTAATTTGCCATATGGGGCATAACGTTGTTACCAGCCGGGTAGTCTAATAGATCACAGTCACTTCAAGGGCTGTAGGTGAGCTGATGGTTGGGGGATGGGTGAGGGGATAAAGTCCATGTGCACTCACTTACTTATCATGGCTTATGTTGAAGATATGGGGGTATGTACCTTCTTGAGCTCATAAACACGTGCCTTTTTCCTGTTTTTGACATAGAACACTGGGATTGGACTCTGCGACTTACTCTAGTGTTCTGATGTATTTTCAGTATCTATCTATATTTTATGATCTAATCTGTGTTGGATTGCAGTTTTATGTTCATAATATTCTTTCCTCCATATTGGTGCTATTTTGATTTACACAATTAGGTGTTCCGCCATATTGGTGCTATTTTGATTTACACAATTAGGTGTTTGAAGCTTGAATTTCAAGATCGGTTCTGTAGTTGTCTATCTGCTTTGATGCAGATGTTTATATGCAGGGTACAAAAAACTGGAATCGGGTCCCGGCTCAGTCTCCCACTGAACTGAGTCGGATCAGAGATTCGTTCTCAGGCATGTTGGCCTAATCCTGCTGCACAAGGCCCAAAAGAAATCCAAAAAAATGTCCAAAAGTTCTGAAAATCACATTATTGTGGTTTGTGGGAAAATGGATGTCCATATTACTTATTTTTGAAGGTGAACTGACAGTTTTTGGGGGCACCCTACTTTTATCACAGTGAGTATGGGAATGAAACCCAACACTTCTTCAATAAATGATGAACTGAGAAACTTTCTCTCTTTTTCAATAAATGATTTTCTCTAATGATTTTAAGCATGCATTTTTATAGATGTGTTTTATTGCATCTCTCCATCTTTTTCTCTCAAGAAATTTCCTCCCCATTTTCCTGCTCTTCATGTTTAGCTTCCCACATCGTTCTCCAAAATCACTTCAAATCTCCCCTCTCTCTCTCTCCATCCTGTTAGGTAAGCACTCACAGAATTTCATCACTTTCCAATCAAAAAACACTGATTTTTTCCTCCAATTGCAACACTGAATTTACCACTGAATCAAGGAAAAAAGAAAATTGCCCGTTTTACCTTCACCTTACTTGCACATGCCTTGATTTTCCATTCATGAAAAAACCCCAATTCATTCCCTGGTTTCCCTCTCTTTGACTTCATTTCTTTCTCAATAAAACTGCATTTCATTTTCCAAAAAACTAATTTCATTTCCTAGAGGGCTTCCTTCTGGACCTAAATAATATAATTTGGAAATTTGCCTGAGTTTAGAGAATAGGGAGAATTTTGATTGTTAGTGAAGAATTACCTGGTTCACTACAGTGAAACTGGTGATTTCAAAAAAAATAAAACAGAGAAAGAAAGAAAGAAAGAAACATCTGGCCAATCCTTGATTCTGTGGTGGAATTTGAGTTGGCTCGGCGAGTAGGTCTTCCTCTCCATTGGTTCCGAGCCAACTTGGGTGATTTTGAATCTGCTCGGCGATTTTTTAGCGATTGCTTAAACAAATTTTGTGTGTTTGGGTTTATTTTTCATTCTACTCACACACACTTGCATACGCCCATATTACCTTACGCCACCCTCAATTTGACCTGGTGTTTTAAAAAGCTCCTCTTGGATTCGCTCGAGTTACTCAGGCTCAGCACCATGCTGAGCATTGAACTCCACAAAAGTTGGGGTGCATAGAAAATGTTAGATACACGGGAAAATACTGTAGCAACTTGCCTATTATTATGAAACTCGGGATAACTTACACCAAGTGTGAACTCTTTCAGAAAAACTCACTCCAAGTATGAAACTGAAATTTAACAAGGGGTAAAAATCTGTCCCTTTTTTTATTCTAAGCCAAAAGATCCTCCATTTGAGCCCAAATTTGGCCAGTAGCTTTGTTTTTTCAATATCCATCTTACTGCATTGTTCATATTTGAGCAAAAAAATTGATTTCATGGATTTGAAAGATTGAAGGTTTCCCACCTAGATTTTTCCCGATTTCAAGAAGTTGTGTTTTCTTCACAATGGTTGGCTGATTTTTAAAGAAATTTTATCCCAAAGCCTCCATTTTTAGGTTTTCCATCGAAGCAAATGCTTATTTCATCCAAAACACGCAAAAAAAGTTCATATTTTCGAGATTTTATTTTCAGATTCACTGTTCATCCAAAAATTTTAAGATCTCAGATATCCTAGGTCCTAGCTTGAAACCCAAAACTTATTTGGGTGTCTCGGTTGGGGTTGTTTGAGGAAGCTTTGAGATTAGAGTTGTTAATTTGAATCAATGTCTTAAAAAATGGACTGGTGGGTGGATTGCCTACCCATTGATCCCGATCTGGTTTGGCTGGATGGACTATCTAGATTGGCCAAAACCAGTAGAATATAAAAAAAAAAAAAAAGAAAAAAAAAGAAAAAAAAAGAAAGAAATTTACCATTGTGATTTATAATTAATACCTGTATGCCAGCACAAATAATTTTCCTGGCTTTTTTTGGAGCACCTCGTGACCTTGATCACGAGGTCAAAAGTTTGAACCTCCACTTTAACCGTGTAATAATTCTTTTTACGCTTAATGTATAATATTTTTTTTAATGTTTGAAGGTTAAAAAAAAAAGAAAAAAAAGGACGCACCCTGTGAGATTCAATCCCCCTCCATGTTGTGCAACAAACATGGCCACGAAATAAACTGTCCAGTTATGTGTTTATTCTTTTGTACTTATTGCACCTATATTTCCTAATGAAAGAAAGTTGTACCCTGAGTGGTTCAGACCTTCGACACGTAGTGTAACGAATGCACTTGCTACCAAATTAACCATTTCATATTTTTTGTTAAATAACGTACATGTTATTTTATATAAACTTCAAAGAATCGCCAATAACAACCGAGAACCGGCATGGTCATCGACAATTCCCCATCCGGATTGGCGAATTTTTTGAAAACTGATTTGAATTGAGCACGAAGAACTGGGAACCAAGAGTTTTGCTTGAAATTTTGAGTAATTTTTATTTTTCACTTTAAATTCATCAAACTTGTGTAACCTATATGTTTACTCATTTTTAATCTTTTACTATTTTGTCTGAAATTTATGTTTTTTCTTTTTTTCTCTGGAGCTTCTTTCAATCTTGGCAGGGACTCGATGTGTCAATTGAACATGCCCAAGCAACTCGGCCAGTCCAGGCCTAAGTTCTGAGCCTGAGCTGAGTTTGAAAAAGCTGATTTGACGATTTAAACTGGATTTTGTTAGACCCCAAATTTTGGAGATAGTCTTAAAAACACTAGATGCAGAACTTCAATATATATATATATATATATATATAATATATATATATATATATAGAGTAGAGTAGAGTAGAGAGAGTAGGAGTAGAGTAGAGAGAGAGGTAGAGGTAGAGAGAGTA